>CABHPR010145703.1:0-41485 GCA_902168415.1 Peromyscus melanophrys | reverse complement strand
CAGATATGAGGGTATCTTTTATTGCTATGAAAAAATTAACACGAAGGTAGTGACTAGAAGCAACCTCTATCTGTAAATTACAATTCGACAGAGGTAGAAGGCTGATTCATTGAGCTGAGACCAGGGCAGTAGCATGGTGTACTTCCTGGATGAAGGCTCTCTGAGAAAACCCACTATTTTGCATTTTCTAATTTCTGCAGGCCTCTCTGGTCCATGCACAAAGACTTTCCCTTTCAGGAGACATAGGACATGGAACCACCCATTGGCAACTGCCAATAAATATAGTCTGCTTTTAAGACCTTATGGCATTAATTTGGATTTGCCTGGAGAATCCAGTATGTCCAGTCCGCCATCATAAACAGTTGCAGTATTCATGAACTACAACAAGTGTGCTGGGTACTATGATATCAATGTTGTTTTAAAATCATTTTGCCATCTTATTGCAAAGCTGTAACAGAAACAAATTCTTGTTCATCAAAGTGAGAACTCACTCACTGATGCGAATAATGTCCTTGGGCAAAATGAGAAGTGATCTAATTATAGCTTATGCAAATGAGCTACATATTGGGATCAAATAGCACAGATTGTCATTCAACATTGCATGGTGTAGATGGGATCTGAGCATAGAATCAAAAATACATACTCCTAAACCATTTGCAGAATGCAGTGCATTTGTAGAAAGGATATTTCCACCATGAAAACCTTAAAAGATTTTACATTTTCCATCTAAACTTGATACAACTTAGATCAATTTACAATATTTTTATAAATTTATCCGTTTATTGACCTGGAATGGTAAGTTCTTTAAGAAAAATAATAATGTTTTGAAATGCTAAATATTTGACTCTGTCATGAATTATTTAAGAGATGTATCCTTTTTTGCCTGGGCCTCCCAGGAAAAATGGCTAAAGCATATTCTCCTCCCTTGGTGTCAGTCAATTTAGAGTGCTGGGAAACCTCGTAAATCATCCTTGGAGGGGACATCTAGGACACAACTGTCTCAATTACAAATAGGGTCATATGAAAGTTAATGAGTCCTTTAAATAACTCATTGGTTCCTTGTTCCATTTATTTTTGTGAAGATGTTAGAGCTGGGATCACTTTTCTATGACCCTGGAAAGTTTAAAAATAATCACCTGCCGTTTTCACATTGTTAGGACTTTGTTGAATGTGTTAAATTTTATTTTAGGTCTCTGAATTACAGAGCCTCAAGGAGAGAAAACAATTCTAACAAGGTAACATTTCATAATAATAATATATTAAAATAAAATTGAACAAGTGTGCATCCACAAAATTATTAGTCCAACATATGTTTCCTAACCACAAACAATGCAGTACTGTTTAAAGATAATTTATATAAATATGTTTACAGTAGTGTATGAGTCAAGAAAGGTAAGTTTATGTAAGGCAATAAAATCTCAGAGTTTTAATACAGGTTTATTTCTGATTTTCAAAAGTGAACTATGGAGACAAAGGATACTCTTAAACCATTATTTTCTGTTCTGCAGTAACTCAGTTGTCCAGACTCCTTACACCTTGGGGCTATTTTTCTCTCTCTGTCTTTTTATTCAGCTAAGGCTTCCTGTCTCCCAGGCTGCATGGGACTCCCTATATATCTGAGGATAACCTTGAACTCTGAACTCTCTACCTCTGCCTCCCATGTTCTGGCATTATAGGTTCACACCACCCTAGAGAATTTTACTAGTGCTGGAGATGGAACCCAGGGTTGTCTCCATGCTAGGCACACATTGCAACAGCCCACTGTACTCCAGCATTCACTGTTGCTAACTTAGATATTTTGAAAAATCCAAGAAGAGCCAAACTCTCTTGCTCTGGAAGTTCTATGTGTCACTTTTACTTTATGACAAAGAAAAAGCTCTGGTCCCTGCTAACCCCTGAGACAAGTAAATGCAGAGGCTCAATAGATTTGGGAAGTGTTTGAGTCATCAAATAACCTATATTCTTATTAATATGCAACAAAATATATTCATTTTCTCTAATACTACAGCAACAACAACAACAAAAGATTGAGCCAGTTGGTGCTTATGGGTCTTCCAGCACTAGCCAGCAGCTCTGCACTTATATAACAGGTTTAGATGTCACTACTTTACACTGGACCATATACATCTTAAAGACAAGTGAAAGAAAACTCTGTCTCCAACACACAAGCATATACCTATACAAACCCTCACTAAATATGAACAGAACCTAACAGAGCATTCAAAGAAGGAGAACCATAAAATGTCACTGGTCTGTAGACATTTCAGTACTATGAACAGGTGATCTTGGGGTGCTAACCTGAGATGGAGGGGTTTGCTTTCCTTGCTATGGATTCGCTCTGGTAACTTCCATAAAATATTCCCTGTGCTCTCAGCTCCATTCATAGGAATGTTGTTCCTGTTTCCTTGTATTTCTTGAGGACTGGGGAGTGGGGGTGAAGAAATGTCTTAATTGGGCTTACTATTATTATGCTGAGACACCATGACCAAAATCAAGTTGGGAAGGAAAGAGTTTATCTGGTCTATACTTTCACATAATAGTCCATCATCAAAGGAAGTCTGGGGAGGAACTCAACAGGGCAAAAACCTGGAGGCAGGAGCTGATGCAAAAGTCATGGAAGGGTGCTGCCTAATGGCTTGCTGCACATGGCTTGCTCAGCCTACTTTCTTATAGAACCCAGGACTACTAACCCTATAGTGACCCCATCACACACAATGGACTGGGCCCTCCTACATCAGCTTTTGAGGGGTTCAAACTCGGTTTTGTTTCTGGTATAACTTTTAACACCATTTAAGCATTAATTTCAGACATTTCCATGTGTCTAGATCACATACAGATCCCAACACACTCTAGCTTTTATATATCTAATCCCCTATTCCATTAACTCATTTTTGTTCAATCTAACAGACTTATAAAAAGCTGTTTGAGAGTTCTATCATAACAGGGGAGACCTTGCCTTGGAGGAGGTTGGAATGGGGGGTGGTTTGGGGGGGGCTGGGGGATGGGAGGAGGGAGGACAGGGGAATCCATGGCTGATATGTGAAATCAAGTTAATTATAAAAATAAAAATATATATTTAAAAAAAAGGTTTAAAAAAAAGCTGTTTGAACTTCCCAGAAAAGCCATGTTTGTAATGTGATTTTGGCTCTTTGCCTTCATACCCAATAATTGAGAGCTACCTCCTTACTTTGTTTTTTGCTTTCGGGAAATTTGTCTAATTGGAATAATTAGACTTTTATCTGTAAAAGTTCCTTTATTCTTAGCATTTATTAGAGAAACAAAATAGCTGTTTTCACACTATTGAAAGGCTCAGTGTAGAGAGATTTCTACCCATTTGATTTTTGCTTGCAAGCTAGCCAATTATATTTTGAATTTATTTCTTTTATATTTTGCCATAAGAATTTATAGAAAAATCACACACATTATTGGCATTATGCTTTCGAATCAGAATCAAAGATTTGGTAAGCACATGCTCTGTCACTCAAGTTTTTCTAAGGACTTGAATCCCATATATTCAAAGGCCCCAAACCCAGTGACTTTCTGCTTATTCACAGTCAATAGCGAATACATTAGGTTTATAAAAACAAAATGTAAGTTTAGTAATATTTTCAATACTCAAGATAAGCTAGATTAGTCAGAGTGAAACAGAAAGTACTCTCAATCCAGTGTCCGATGCTCAATATTGAGTTTCTCTCAATCCTGTGCTTGACTGAGTAACTTCTGACACTGCTCTCCTCTGACAACTCAGCATTATTGCTCCAGGTGCATATCACAAGCTCCATAAGTCACTACAAAGGAGAAGAGAGAAACTGGACAAATGAGCCTGAGATTTTTCTGTTTTATCCCAGAGAAGAAACATATGACACTTCTCATATCTTAGCTACTAAAGTAGTTTTTTAAAATAATTACAAATGAAACCAGGAATACAGGGGACACTGGTACTATTTAGTGAGTTTGATGCTTTGCAACAACATTTGCCCCCCACCAATAATGATTCTCTCAAATCTTTGTAGAAATATACTAGAGTGTATAGTGTAGTTGAAAATAAAAATGTGACTAATTCTATCACAAATGAAAAATAACTAATATATTCCAATAATTATGAGGGTAATCTGTCTTGGTTTCCTTGTTACATAATCTGGGTCTCAGAAAGGTTAGACAGAATATTTAGAAGAAAACATCAGATATCTGTGAAGTATTAGATCAACATCAGCTTCACTTTCAGTGACTTATTTATGTTATAAGTGTGTTCTTACATGAAGTTAAGTGGACTATGTATGTGTGTGTGTGCCTGCAGAAGACACAAGAGAATGTTGGATCCCTGGAAACTGTACTCACAGGCAATATGAACCACCTGACACTCCTGCTGGAAATTGAACCCAGGTTCTTTGCAAGTATAGTAGGTGCTTTAAACCAGTAAGCCCTCTTTCCCACCCAGCTTCAATTTTAAAATGCATTGTATTAGCATTTCTTTCTCCTTCTACAACAAAGAAATGAATTCAGATGCTAAAAAAAGATCATGATATCCACAGGTAAATGGATGGAGCTACAAGAATCAGCCTGAATGAGGTAACCCAGACTCCAAAAGACAAATATTGTGTATATTTTCTTAAATGTTAATGTTAGCTCTACACCTTCAGTAGGTATGCTACAATCCATATAATCACAGAGGCTGGGTACAGAGTAAGGGCCTGGTGGGGGGTCTCCCACAGCAGGGGAAATAGAATATATAGTCATTGAGAGATAAGGAAAGTCTGGGACAGGAAGATTAAATGGGGGAGGGGAAGGAAGACAGGATAAGCAAGGGAATAGGGGAGGGGCAATGAACATCAGGGGGCCACATGGAAATTTACTGCTGTAGAGATTCTTAAAATGCATACATATGTGAAACAAAGCAAAATGAAGTCACCAAATAGTGGGAGACTAACTAAACATCTTTTACCACCAAAAGAAACGTCAGGTGCCAGGAATTGGTGACATGTAATTAATTTGTTAGTCAAAGAAGCCCTCCTGGAACCCCCTCAAAGAACTCAGGTTTGCCAAGGCTATTAGTTGCTCTCCACAAACTGATGGCAAGGCCTCATTGCTTAAAACAATGCTGACATATTTCATTGAACACAGAGAAGTGAAGCCGGTGTTTATCTAGAGCCTTTATCCCTACACTCATGTTCATGGTACTAGAGGGTACTCTGCATCCTATCAAAGGAGAAAGGTAATGACCAAGTCATCTACAAACCTTGCAGTCCACAATGGTGACTTGCTTTGCATGATGCACTTGCACAATAGTGGCACAAATGTGGGAGTAACTAAACAGTACTTGATTGGATTTTAGGTTGGATGTTAGGTCCACTCCACAAAATGGAACCCAAGCCCAGGACAGCATGGCAATCCTATTCAAAGGAATGTTTTATATGCTAAGTGCTAAGTAGATATGAAATGGAACTCAGTTGGTGCCTATACTGAATCATTCTGCAAAAAGCAGAATATTTGTGAAGTAGCAATAATTGAACTCCAAATAAAAAATAACAGTAAAAATTGTAACTCCAGTGAACAGAGATTTCCTGATCTCAATCCATTGAGTTGAGTCTCTGTAAAAATCTGTTAGTGGGGCCTTTGCTCACACAAGAAGTCTAAGTTTGATAAGCTTTTCCAAATCAATTACCTGACTCCTAAGCTGTCTTGGATTTAGTTGTTTTCAGGAAAATTGGTGACTAAGTAATCATAACCACTGTTTCTTCTCTTTTAAAAGGAGTAGGAATAGTTGCATGCTTTGGAAAATTTAAAGAATTACAGGGTGATTTCTTTTGAATCCGTTCTGTTTTTTAAGCATTCTTTCTTTAGCTAAGAGCTTGCACAAATATTCCAGTCAAGTCATTGTTGAATGGCTCCAGAATTCTTTATATATCCAATATATTAATTTTATATAATTTCTGTATTTACAGATAACCAAATTATTATTATAACCAGCTTCTGCAGAATCATTTATGCAACCTCATATATTAATAAGAAAAAAGAAAAGTGTTAACAATGTTCACATATTAAGTACTTTCTCTAGGTTTGAAACTCCACTAGGGAAAACATACACAAATACATAGTTAGGACACCAACAAAGAACTTTTGAGTTATTAAAAGAGTTGCATTATTTTAGGAGATTTAAGCATTGAATAACATGGATTTCACCATGTTTCTCCTGAAGGTTTGTGACTCTAGAAAACATCCATATTCCTTAGTTGCTCCTGAAGGCTGTGTTCAAGCAAAGCTTCATTAATATCATGAGAAAAATCAAAGTTCATTCATTCTTCTCCACAGTCAATGTCATCTGGAGTAATCGGGAAAGATCAAAGCAAAAGTCTGTCCTTGGTGTTAGAAAGATGCCTGAGCATCTAAGAGTGTATGCTGGGTTTGCAGAGTGCCAGAGTTAATTTTTAGTGCTCATGTCATGTGACTTACAACCTTTTGTAACTCCAGCGGCAAGAGATTCTACAGCTTCTTCTGAACACTACTTGGATCTGCACTAACATGCACATTTCCACACAGACATACATACAGACATGTAAGGTTGTTAAGAGCTAGAGGAATAAACCATCACTGTGAGATAGCATCTTCATACATGACAAGAAAAGTACTCCCATGAAATCTCAGCAATATAGCTGCTGAAACAAGATCTTCACAATGCCAACACTAGTTGACTAGTTAATATGGATGCGCCAGGCCCCACCTCAAGATGAAGTGCTATAAACAACTGATAACTTCTGAAAGAGGGAGAATCAATCTTTTCCAGGGAGAAGCCTCCTGATAGGTTATATCTTCTCCAGGGACAAGCTTCTGATAGGTTATAAAACTCAAGCAGTTAATGCTAAACATATGCATATATGAGGTATACCAAATAGACTCAGCAGGATATATAACTATAAAAATACGTACCAACATATGTACACAAATATATATAAATACAAATATATATTTAACAGTAATATATCAAGAAGGCATAAATTTTGTAAAGACTAAATGGAGACACAGGAGGAGTTGGAGGAAGGAGAGGGAGGTGTGATAATTATATACATATAGTACTCATTTTTTAAAATTCAAAATTAATACATTATTTTTTAAAAAAGACTTAAGTACAATGGAAAGTGGAAAGTGTAAAATTTATATAATCATGAAAAACTTTGCCATCATTTTATAGCTAGAGTGTTCTTACTGACATATATTAAAAATATTCATTATAAAATTATCTAACAATGAATAGTTTATATAAGGAAGAAACACAAATTAAATCTTTAAAAATTATACCCTTTTCACTTAGCCATAGATGTTTATCTTACTTTAAAAAAATTCAAGTGTGAACATACACTTATCAAGCAGGAACTGTAGCACAGTCATTGAGTAAACAGTGTAAACACTTTGCACAGTAGACATGTGTTTAACAAGCGTGACACACATGTTCCTGCCATGTCTCAGTGCAAACCTGAGATGAGGCCTCGGAAGGGAATTCTTTCAAGGGACACGTGTTTTCAAGGGGCATTTTGTGCTATTATCACACAGGAAGACAGCGAGAAAACAAGCACTCATCTACCACAGTAGCCAAATATAGACTCAGTCTGAGAACTCAGAAATCGGTGACTTCTCTTACACTTTCCAGGATGAACCGTTTTGATTTTCTGAGACAGGTTCCTTCCACACAGCCCAGGCTCAACTTGATCCTCTTGCCTCATCTTTCTGAGTGCTTAGATATTAGGTATGTGCTCAACCGATCTGTCCAGTTTGGTATTTTCTTTATGAAAATAATAGAATTTCATGAGAGTGAAGTAGTATAATTATAGTGGGACAAACACAGGAGACCAGTTACAAAAAGGAGACACCATGAGGAGAGAGACAGAATAATGGACCCATTCCTATGTCTTGGATTACAGGTTTCAAAATATTGGTAGCAGGACTTTTTTCTTCTTATGATGAACACTAATCTCCAAGTCTTCCAACTTCAAATTCAGAGAATTTGAAAGGAGTCTATGGAAAGAGTTTCCTTATGGGGTAAAGCAGAGTCAAAGTTGATTTTGTTTTTGACCTTCTGGGTACACCTCAATAGCTCCACTCTTGTGAAAATTCATGGTACTTCTCCCCAAGTATCAGGGAGACATAATTTGATTTTGCTCTTTGCTGTCGACAGGAAGGAGACCTAGTTTGTGTGTCTGAAGTATGTAATGATGCACTCTGAGAGTGCATTTGGAATTCTCGTCTATGAAGCTTTTATGGCTTCGTTTCCCCCTTTTGATTTTCAAGTACGTAATTGTAGAACTCAATGGTGCACACCTGCCCGCAGAGTAGTCTTAGCCTGGGCTGGCAGGAAAACCATTCACAAACTTCTAAACTCTTGGCAACATTAATATGTCAAGTTTAATAAAACCGTACAGAGGCCCTAAGCATATGTGCTGAATGTTGATCGGGGAAGATTTTCTAGGTATAACATAGGTTCTGCATTCTTACCCACACATAATTCATTGTTTAGGTAAGTAATTATATTCAGAAACTTTAAAAGTCATTCATGATGGCAGGAAAAGACATTAAGTGTATGGGACTGAAAATGTTATTTCCCCTGTTTATTCTGCCACATATCAACAATTTTCTTTAGAATAATCTTAATGAAGTTATACATGATCAAGATGAAGGGCTGTTTCTTAAACAGAACATATGGTAACATAAGCTTTTAGGTATTTATGTTTAAAACCAAATGTATGTGTGTGTGTGTGTGTGTGTGTGTGTGTGTGTGTGTGTGTGAGAGAGAGAGAGAGAGAGAGAGACAGAGACAGAGACAGAGAGAGACAGAGACAGAGACAGAGAGAGACAGAGAGAGAGAGAGAGAAATTATACCACCCAAGAAATTTTATTTCCATTACATTCAAGGGCATTAAAATTTTCTCTAACTGGACACTATGTAAGCTGAGAATTAAAAGAAACTCTAGGCTATTTCATAGCCCTTTGCCAATCCTTAAAATGTAGACATACAAGATATGTCTACATTTTGATATGTCTATAGGTCTATAGTTTGATATGGTTTTTTTAAAAACATAAGCAAAAGCCATAAGTATCCTCTAAATAAAGGAAAATTAAACAAGTATCCAGTTATGTGGAAGATTATATATCTGAGACTATATTCACAAGGAAATGCAATGCCTTCTTGCTCTGGGTATGCTATTGGGACTTCTTATACAGCTCCTTCCCAGTACAATGCTTTTATGGTAGGACACCAATGCACATCTGGCCTGGAAGGTATATTTTTTTATTGATACTTTAAAATATATTCTGCTACCCAAAAAAGCACTTTGTGGCATTTTAGAACTATTATCATTATAACAGCTGGGAAACAATTGCTGGGTCAATTTCAATGGCATTTAGAATACAACTCTTTTAGTATAGGAAATAAAAAGTAGTCTTGCTCATAAATTTTACCTTCCAGATTTTATGTTCTTTTGTATCTGTTTGTCTTTGACGTGTTAACATGCTACCTGACTCAGCATGCTCAGTGATTAAGATCACACTTAGCTTAACATTCTAATATAACATCAAATTCCTACGATCACTGCATATTCTTCTGAAGTAGCATTGCTTAACAAAAGGCAAAAAAAAAATCAACTGACTATTCCTGCCTTTTGGAGACCTCTGTTAAGATTTAGTGAAACTTTTTATCAAACTCTAATTTGAATTACTTTCAAATATAAACACATTAGAACGACTACTACAACCACTACTGTCCAGTGAGATCCCTCTTTCTTTTGAAGGTTTTTTAACTGCTAAGTACTGGTAGGTCATTGCCCTCATTTGATTTCTGTTGCTGTGATAAAATGCTCTCTAGAATAAATCTGAGGATGGAAAGGGTTTGTTTGTATTACATTTGTACACCGTAATCAATCATCAAGCAAAGCCAAGGCAGGAACTTAGGGTGGGAATACAGAGGCAGGAACTGAAGCAGAGGCAATGGAAGGACCCTGCTTACTGGTTTGCTCCACCTGACTTGATCAACTTTCTTTCTTTTATAGACCAAGCCCATATGACTTAGGATGTCACTGCCACAGTGGGCTGGGTCCTTCTACATCAGTCAGCAATCAAGAAAGTGTCCCACAGGAATACCCACAGGCCAACTTAACAGAAACAACAAAAACCTCCTCAATTCAAGTTCCCTATTTCCAGGTGTGTCTAGTTGACAAGTGAAGCTACGATAGTCATTAACACATTCTCATGTCAAAGTACAACAAAAGATTTGGAAAATCAGATATTTATGCACAGTCATGTTAATAGAGATTTTCATGTAAATCAAAAGATCATGGCGTTCTGTGCATGAAATGGTCATCTCCAGGAGTTGATTGAAAGCTTTTTTGTTATTCCTATGTAAAATTCACAGAAGGCCAGTACAGTACCTGAGGCTGATTTCATGTGTGACTAAATCTTCATTACCGTTTGCAGTACTTCTACCAAAAGAGCCCAATTTGATGGCTAATTAAAAAATGAATTTTTCAAAAACTAAAAGCACAGATTTTATATATTAGAAAATAATGTTCATAAAAAGGAATGTGAGAAGAAATCTATAAGGAGTTTAGGGTAGGAACAGATAGAATTTTTTTGCCAGCAATTAGTAAAGAGAAGTCCAAGTAGACTTTCCCATGAAACTACTGATGGAAATAAATGCAGAGAGTGCCTTTGAAAATGCTTATCTGTTACAAAAATAATTAGAGAATACATTGAAGCTAAAAAAAAAATCAGTGAAATCAGAACCCTAGATGTGGATGTGATTGGCAGCCATTTTTATCTTCTGTCTATTCACGAACCCCAGAAAATTGTAATTCTGTATTTTAATGGCTATTTGAGGTGAAAAAAAACATCAGAAAAAACTGAGCATGCAATCTACAGATTCAATGCAATCCCCATCAAAATTTCAACACAATTCTTCATAGGCCTTTAAAGAACAATACTCAACTTCACATGGAAAGACAAAAAAACCCAGGATAGCTAAAACAATCCTGTACAATGAAGGAACTTCTAGAGGCATCACCATCCCTGACTTCAAGCTCTACTATAGGGCTATAGTAATAAAAACAGCTTGGCATTGACATAAAAACAGACAGGCAGATAAATGGAATTTAATTGAAGACCCTGAATTAAATCCACACACCTATGAATACCTGACATCTTTGAAAAATTTTTGACAAAGAAGCCAAAATTATACAATGGGAAAAAGAAAGCATCTTCAACAAAGAGTGCTGGCATAACTGCATGTCAACATGCAGAAGATTACAAATAGATCCTTATCTACGGCTATGCACAAAACTCAAGTCCAAGTGGATTAAAGACCTCTGTTCAGTTCCACTGAACCTGATAGAAGAGAAAGTGAAGTAGCCTTGAACTCATTGGCACAGGAGACAACTTCCTGAAGACAGCCCCAGTACCACAGATGCTGAGATTGACAATTAATAAATGGGACCTCCTGAAACTGAAAAGCTTCTGTAAGACAAAGGACACTATCAATAAGAAAAAACAGCAGTCTACAGAAAGGGAAAAGATCTTCACCAACCCCACATTTGAAAGAGGGCTGATCTCCAAAATATATAAAGAACTCAAGAAACTAGACATCAAATTATCCAATTAAAAAATGCGGTACAGATCTAAACAGAATTCTTGACAGAAGAATCTCAAATGGCTAAGATACACTTAAAGAATTCTTCAACATCCTTAGCCATCAGGGAAATGCAAATGCAAATGACCCTGAGATACCATCTTACACCTGGCAGAATGGCTAATATCAAAAACACTAATGACAGCTTATGTTGGAGAGCATATGGAGTAAGGGGAACACTCCTCCACTGCTGGTGTGAGTGTAAGCTTGTACAGCAACGTTGGAAATTGATATGGCAGTTTCTCAGAAAATTGGGAATCAATCTACCTTAAAATCCAGCTATACCAATCTTCAGTATATACCCAAAGGATACTTAATCATACCACAAGGACACTTGCTCAACATAGCAGCATTATTCATAATAGCCAGAACTTGTAAACAACCTAGATGCCCCTCAACCAAAGAATGGATAAAGAAAATGTGGTACATTTACACAGTGAAGTATTACTCAGTGGTTAAAAAAAAAATGACATCATGAAATTTGTAGGCAAATGGATGGAACTAGAAAAAAATCATTCTGAGTGAAGTAACACAAACCCAGAATGACAAACAAACACATAAGTGGATATTAGTCTTAAAGTAAAGGATAACCAGGCTATAATCCATAGTCCCAGAGAGGCTAGGTACCAAGGAGGGCCCAAAGAGAGATACATGGATTTCCTTGGGAATGGGAAATAGAAGAGATTTCCTGGGTAAAATGGGGGTGGGTGGGATCGGAAAATGAGGGAACTGGTTGGGCAGGTTGGAGGCCGCCCAGGACAGAGGGAGAGAATAATGAAAGAGATGTCTTGATGGGAGAGGGAAGAGGCACTTTGGCTTTAGAGAGAAACTTGGTTCCAGGGAAACTCCTAGGAATCCACAATGATGACCCCAGCTAAAACTCCTAGCAATAGTGGAGAGGGTGCCTGAACTGGCCTTCTGTAATCAGATTGGTGACTACCCTAATTGTCATCATAGAGCCTTTATCCAGGGACTGATGGAAGCAGATTCAGAGATCTGCAGCCAAGCACTGGGCTGAGCTTAGGGAGTCCTGTTGAAGAAAGAGAGGAGGGATTCTATGAGCCAGGGGGTCAAGTCATGACAAAGGAACCCACAGAGACAGCTGACCTGAGCTCCTAGGAGCTCATGGACTCTGGAACAACAGTTGGGTAGCCTGCATGGGACCCACCTGGGCCCTCTGCATGTGTGTGACAGTTGTGTAGGTGAATAGGCTTGTAATGCATGATACCTTGGAATCAAGAGCAGAATATTTCTCAAGAGCTGAAAGGAATGTCACATACATAGTGGCTTGATCAGGGCAGAGAGGTTAAAGCAAACTCAGATTCAGTTCTGTGAAACATAAAGGTCTTAGGACATATCACTAACATGGATGCTCCTACTTTTACTAACAAGAATTTGGATGATGTCTATTTTAGAATTTTAGTAGATAGGAAATCAAGATAGTGGCAGTTTTATACCTTTGAAAACTAAGACAAAAATATTTAAAAGGGAACATCAATAAAAATATGTTTTGGTTGGTGACCTCATCAAAATCTACTTTCCTGCTCATTAACAACAACAAAAATCCAACAATTGGTAAATGACATAACACAATGCCTGGCATGCAGATGCCAAAAAAGCAATGTATTTGTTTACTATGCTCTGTCAAGTCATGTTTATAAGTGCTGTGTGGTTTATCTTAATCATAAGATAGCAAGGGCCTGTGAATGGTAACTCAGGCTTTATGGGTTCTCTTCCTTGGAACCCATCTAAGAATCCATGGATAGGAATACCTATTGTTGAGAGAGAGAGAGAGAGAGAGAGAGAGAGAGAGAGAGAGAGAGAGAGCAATTTGATTATCTCGGACTTAATAGTTCCCAAATGAGAATAAAGTAAGTGTGTTTGGTCAGTTACCATTCCTGAACCAACTGAGTTTGGTGAAAAAAGAACAGCTTTGGCAAATGGTATATAGAAATGATAGAAATGGTACCCCAGAAAAGAATAATTTTTATAGAAACTATTAAAATTATGGATGCATTATATTCCCCAGAGAATCACAAATTTTGGCTTCAGGATTCTTTAATTTGTAAGGTACAAAATCCAACAATTTAAATTTTACTAAAAAATGAATATTTTATTTAATCTTTCACTATAAACTATATTATTTCTATTTAGAAATAATGATTGATAAGATTTCTTTGGATTAGTGGTAGTTATATCATAACTAATTTTAAAAAATTATTGATAAAGGCAAAGCTAAGAGAAAAATACAAAATTATAAACTTTTACTCCTATGAAAAAATTTATAAAAATTCATTATTTTATCTTCTCATGTTGTATGACTAAATGTTTGCTTTAAAGGGAAAACACAAATTCTCATGAAACTTTATAATTTTGTGTATTAATTAGCAAACACGTAATAGATATGCATATAAACTCACACAGCGTATTTGTTCCCTTTGCAAGGAGTACTCAGGGCTATTCATCAGCCTGTTCTCTAATTTTCAGGATAAAAGGCATTCCTTTACTGTCAGCACTGTGACTACGTGGTTGTACATTATACGATTAAGCCAGCAACCTGGATTTCATTCCCAGGCCAGATTGCATACTCCCCAGGTCAGTTTGTTCAACACCTGTAGAGACAAAAATTACTTATGTTACATAAAAGCATGCTTTCCGTTTTACGAAGAGGTGCTAGTTTCCAATAAAGGAATAAAGTGTGGTGTTTCTTTGTTTTGTGTTGGAAGTGCAGCAGTGTGGCCTTTCAGCAGGGACTGTAAAGCCACCCACAAGTGCTCCCTTCCCAGCATATTCATTGCTCTGTGCCCTGCCACATGTTTTTCCCATAAAGAAAAGAAAAATGCAGGTATTAGAGATTCTAATTATATGTTTCTACAAACTGAATTAACACGGAAATGGCAAATTGCTTGGGGGAGCATTTAACCCAGAGCTTTTAGAGCATTCAAAAGTGTTTTTGTTTCTCCACACTTAGAATCTTGAAAGACATTTGAGGGATTTCCCAAGATAGCCGCACCTGGGGGACGGCTGTGCATCAACACAGTAGCAGTCAACAGACAAAACTTCTACCAGTTTCATGTGGGGCCGGGCAACTGCCCCTTTGGTTCCCAAACTAAAGGTGTAAAATAAAGGGATACAACTGCTAGTGTATTCACATGTGTTCCTATGGTGTATATTTGTGTATGGCGTACATACGGTGGACAGATTGTGTGGGTGTCCACTTAGGAGACCTTCAAAGTTTCACCATATCTAAAATATCAATGTGTGGTGAGGTGCTGGCTCGCTGGGTAAGTTCCATGTCCAGAACCCACAGGCAGAAGGAAAACAGAGGCAGAGATGCAGAGAGTCAGAGAAAGGAGAAAAGACTGGCTGCATATCTCTTGACATGTTGTATGAAGATGATTGTGATTATGCATTTCTATTTAACACCTGCCTGTGAAGGATACAGTAGAAAACTCGGTCTCTGGATACAAACCTGAATGGGATATAACAGGACATTTTATTGTCAGAAAGGATTTCTCCTTCCTGGATGTTGGAATGCAAAGTGTCTTTTGTTAATAGTTACACTGTATTCATGATCACACATCTTGTTGTTTCCATAGCTATGTTTACAAACTGTTAGCCAAATTGCTCTGTCATATTAAATCTACTTGAAAAAGAATTAGACTGATGATGTGCATCTGCCCTTTAAATATTGCTGTCTGGATGTGATGATATTTACACTGCCACTAAAACAGGTCAATGGGGCAAAGAGGAGTGAGCTCAGATTTAGAAAAATCCTAAATTTCAATGACATGTCGACAGATTTCACTGAAAAAAAAATACTGTCTGTCCTTATATCCATTGAGAGACTTTCTAATTTTTTCTCCTGTGTCAACATGAAACAGTTGCGTTAAGGGAGATAACATTTTACATCTGGGTTAGTTTCCTTCTTTCTTTTGATAAAATGTCATGGGCCATCTGTGAACAAGACTTTGATGAATTAAAAGCAACTTTTGAAACTGAATGTTTGTAGTTTCATGTATTATAAGTGGATGCTTTCCTTTCTTTATTATTCCATTCTTTTGTGGCCATTCCTAATTTAAATGTACATTTATTTTAAAATAAGTAGGTGATTTTTACAAAGTTCTACAAAGTGTCTCAGTGTCTGTTCTGAGATAATCCATTGTACTTTTTCTTACTATTTTGTGTGAACTTTGAACTCCCAGATGCAATTTATGACAGCTCAAAATGAACCAGACCTTGATGAAGCCACAAAGCAGTAATGGCTGGAAGAGGCGGCTGATGAAAAGGCTGGTGGGGAGGCAGTGTTGACTACACAAAGATCAGGCACTAGGCTGCAGGAGGCCACAGGTTTTGAAGAAGTGTGGGTCAAGTAGGGTCAGATTGGTTACAGCCAATTGCATAGCACATTTTTCTCCATTCATCTGAAGCTCAAACTCTAATTATGACCTTCACAATCAGTGTTAAAGCACTAAAGAGTGGACCTGTATTGTTCCATGGTGAGAGCTTAGCAAAAAAGCTGGAATCTGATACTTGGTCACAGTTTGCAAACAATGTGGTTGAACCACCTGAAGGGTCACATTTTTACATTCTGAGGCAATTTATTAGTAATGGTACCTGTCACTTAGAAATCCCCCCAAAGCTCTTTCATTACCCGAAATGACTTTGATTTAGGAATGGCTCAAAGCAACAGGAGAGTAAAACAAGAGCTAGATCCTTTACAAAGGAACATCACTGCATCCCCATGATCCCTTCTTGAGCAGAAAGCTTTGAAGCCCAGCTCTAAGTGCTATGAAGATCATACTAGATGGGTTGGTTTAAAAGCAAGGCTTTGCATTTACCAACGGGAATTGTTGAAGTTCCTAAGCCTGTTTCCTGATTATTTCATTTTAACTCAACAGGAACAAAGAAGCAAATGTTGCAGAGTTGTGTAGTTGGGACATTTCATGCATGGGTACTGAACTCAGCTACAGTACTATAGACAGGAATGATTCAGATTTCTGAAACTTGTCTGAACTTAAAAACAGTCTTCCATAAAGCTGTTTCATGTATTTCTCCCATAACAAACTTTATTACATGTACACAGTCATGAATGCTTGTATGTGTAAACAAATTCACATTTATGGAGCATAAAGAATATGTATAATTCTTCATCAAATGGTAGTTTCTCAAAACAAATACACCAAATTCAATAAAAATTATTTTTTCTACTCTTAGAAGAAAATATATTTTCAAAGACAAGACACATTTTAATGATTTGATATTATTTATTTTCCTGGAATAATTACTCTATAAATATTTCTCTCTAATTTTCTTTCAGGAAGCTAGCTTTTGTATCTGCTTTATTTATGGAACTATAGAGAGTATTACAATGTAAGAATAAGACATAATTTCCAAACTCTAAGTGAAGTCTTCCAACATTAAAAGTGACATTTTATAAGGATTGTTTGGGTGTATTTGAACAGTGAACAAGATATTTAAGGTAAGGAAAGAACAGATCAGTGAAAAGCTAGTCTATGTATTCAAATTGCATGTACATGTAAATTTGGAAAGTAGCCTAGATTTCATTTCATCTATTCTTTTGTTTCATGGTGATCATTAAAATCATAATGGAAAAAGAAAATAGTAACTTACTTGGTCACTCAAAAGTTGCAAAATTGTAAAACTAAACTATATTCAAAACTTCTTGTTGTCTGAATATATCTATAATTTACATATAGCATCCTAACTAATATTTAAACTCTTCATGACCTGTTGGAGTCCCTAAAGTTCTGTGACTTTGACCTTTTGATTCCTACCTTACCAGATAGGAAAACTTAGGCACAGTATAACACATACTTCCACTGTAAATTCCTGATAGCTTTCTCAATGAAAATTTATAAGATGGGTTAGGACACTTATCTCATAAACTCCATAGTAACTGTTTGGGATCCACCTAAAAAAAAGCCGGGGCCGGGCGGTGGTGGCACAAAAGGCCGGGCGGTGGTGGTGGTGCACACCTTTAATCCCAGCACTCAAGAGGCAGAGGTAGGTGGATCTCTGTGAGTTAGAAGCCACCAAAAAAACACAGAGAAACTTGGTCTTGGAAAAACAAAAAAAAAAAAAAAAAAAAAGAAAGAAAAGAAAAAGAAAATATTAGTATCCAGTGATATTTGATTATATTTGATTATTTGTTATTTGTTTCATATTTAAGAAAGTTTTCAAATATTTACCTTTATTATTTCATATTTTAAAACTGTGTATCTGTTGCCACATCTTTTGATTGTAAATCCAAACTCTCTTAATATTTAAACTGATTGATCTATATTTATAAACAACAGCATAATAAGTAACCCAAACAGGGGTCATTTTAAGATATTAAAATCAATAAATAATACACAAGGGAAGCCATTTCATCATATAAACTCAAAGTAATATATGGTAGATATCTTGAGAATAGATGTAATAAAACTTGATAATACTAAAATTTTGCAAAAATACCTTAACTGACTGATTAAACTTAGTATCTTCAAAATATATGCAAATTGTCATTGGGTAAATCTGTTATGATACAAATGTAAAATATTGCCAGTAGTAAAGTTGTCAAAGTTGTTTAACATTAATTTAATCACCACTAGACACTCAAACAGATCCAGATGGTGTAATGCTCTATCAGACAATTAGTCTGTTTTCCTGGATAAAAAGACGGTAATGTAAACAAAAAGGGTGAAATGGAAGCTGTCTCTTTTCATATTAAAGGACACCAAAGAAACCAGTGAAACAGCCACCATGGAGAGTGTTCAATTAGATTTGGGATTAAAATAATGAAGGAAAGAAATATGCGAAGAACTACTAAAATTATGCTTGTAATACTTGGAGACATATGAACAAAGACTCTACTATACACAATTATTACCAATGTTTAATTTGTATACATTTGAAATCATGATACAAAATAAACTTACCAACATTTTTATCTACCTTCTTAATTAATAAAGGAAGCAGTAAGTGGTCAAAGTCAGTCTGAATGTTATAAAAAGTTGCATTTGTAGAAGATAATTAATAAAAACGATTAAGATAGATTTGCTTGATTAAATATCAAACTGGGGCAATTAACTCTAACTCTTGGGACTGTTGTTTAAACAGACAGATATAATTTGTGTCTATTATGGTTGCATGTTAAGTGTCCCCTCCCCCGAGCCGGAGGCTGGCTTCTCATGCAGTGGTGCCACTGGGAGATCATACAGCTTATCAGAAAGGAACGCTTGTCTTTAGTTTATGCCTTTCAACAGGAGTCAGGGCCTCCTGTTTCTTTGTCTTTCCTTCTCTGTTGTCATGACTTGAGTAAAAATTCCACCACTTTCTTCCCCCATTGATTTCTTCTTCCTTATGAGTCAAAATCCGGGACTTCCTAGAAAGATGGCAGACTGTAAGCTTTCTATGTGTACCCTTGTTAAAAAGAGTCTGTACAGTAAATTAGAATAGACTCTGTTCCAAAGAGAGAAAGAAGAAAAACTCCAGAAATCCACAGAGTTCCTGAGAGAACAGCTGCAAAATATAGAAGAAAAGCAGAGAGAAATAGCAAAAAGAAGCCCAGGCAATCAGAGCTCCAGCATTCTCCCCAGAACGGAGAAGGGCAGCGGAGTCCACACTATGGGGTAAATTGAGAATCCTCGTGAAAAGCCAATGGCACTTCTACCCTTGGGACAAATCCAAAGCTCTCACAACCCCCAAACCAGTCACAGGCTTCGGTTAAACAGGGAGCCCTCTGATGAAAGGGTTAGTAGTGGAGAGAACGCCATCTGTCACTCTCTGTAACTCAGAGGGCAGCTGTTTTGTGCTCTCCTGAGAATGGTCCTACTCCTGGAGACTAAGCTACCTTGGGAGTCTCAGACCAGGAAACAAGTACAGTCAAGTAGCCCGAATCTAAGTGGCCTCAGCCCCAAGCAAGAGACAGCACTGAGATGCATAGCTGGTGAGAAAGAGAGGGCAGAATGCCGACAAAACAAAGAAAGTGGATTACCAGACACTGCTTGTACAGAGAAGTGCATCACTCCACCTCGGGAGGCCTAAGGCAGTTTTTAGCTGAGAATGACCACGGAAATTGATAGTGCTGAACATAAAGTCAGCCAGTGGATTAACTTTTGGAGCTGCATGCCTGCTATTCACTGCTTATTGTCCCAGAACTCTGGAGTGCATCCTCTGGGCAGGGCAATTTATCCTCAGATCTCTAAGTATTAGAAAACATGAGGATAGGTCCTTAGCCTGGACAGACCTCATGTTGGGGTTGCCTCCCATACTCCCAACGCTCTTGGGAAACGCCCCTCACTTAGAACCTTAACCAGTTCATTGAATTGGATCTGGAAAATTCTGGGGGATGAGGAAACCTGTTCAGTTCACATATTGAAAAGCTGAAGGTGGCCAGCAATGATCCTGCTTTATCGGGAAGGAAGTAACTGAATGAAGATGGTTCATGTGGCATCGTGTGTCCAGTACAAGCTCAACATCTACAGAAACCGTGACAAGGACGAGGGTCCACAGCTCAGCTGACCTGGATGCTCTCATGCATTTAACTGATAGCATTTAAGTTAGGAGGACCCCAAGGAAATCCTTGGGGATCCTAGTCTTTTTCTTTTTTCTTCCCTTTTTCTTCTTTTCCATTTTGTGCCTCCTGCTTTCTCCTTTTCCCATGACCTATCCTTTTTGCAGTGCATATATTTTATTATATTTCAAGAAATTATATTTCATTTCCCCTTTACTTCCTTTGCTTTCACATTTCTACTACTACTCAGCAATTTTTTTCCTTTTCCTTTTTTTTCGTGTCTTATATTTCCAGTTTACCCTGTTGCCTTTCCTTTTTAACAAAAAATCTCATGCTTCCATTTTTTAAAATTAATTAAATATGTTCGTTTATTTTACAACCCGACCACAGTTTCCCCTCCCTCTTCTCCTCTCCTTCCTTCTCCCACCTTTCCCCCTCCCCCACATAATACACTCCTCTTCTGTTTCTGTTAAAAGGGGTAGGCCTCCCATGGATATCAACAAAGCATGGCATACAAAGTTGACGTTTGACTAACCTCCTCACTTCATATTAAGGCTGGGTAAGGCAACCCAGTATGAGAAATAGATTCCCCAAAGCCTGCTAAAATGTCAGGGAAAGACCCTGTTCCCACTGCTAGGAGTCCCACAAGTAGACCAAGCTATACAACTGTCACTTGTATGTAGAGGGCCTAGGTCAGTCCAGTGTCTGTGAGCTCCTATGAGCCCAGGTTAGATGTTCCTGTCGCTTTCCACATCATGACCTTGGGCCCCCTGGCTCCCACAATACTTCCTCCCTCACTTCAACAGGAATCCCAGAGCTCAGCCCAGTGTGTGGCTGTGGATCTCTGCATCTGCTTCCCTCAGTTACTGGATAAGGGCTCTGATGAGAATTAGGGTAGAAACCTGGTGCCAGGGAAACTCCCAGGAATCCACAAGGATGACTAAGACTCCTAGCAACAGTGGATAGATAGCCTAAAGTGGTCTTCTTCTGTAATCAGATTGGTGAGTACCCTAATTGTCATGTTTCCATTTTTTAAAAATAGTCTTTGTTATAGTTATCAAATTTACTTTCACACTTCACTATTGAGAAGGGCGTGTTGTATTTTTAGCCTTTTCCCTTCTGTTTCTCTATTCCCGTGCTTCTGTCTCTTCCCTGCTGTAACTTTTTTCTACACCTTTCCCCTCATTCATTTAATGGCACTAACTCTCTTTTCCTGTCTCTTTCCTTCATGTGAGATGAATGTGTGAGACATTTAGGATGTTTCCTTCCTAGTTTAAGCACATTTTGCATTAGTTTTGCTCTTTTCTAGTTTATGAATGCAGCTAGTTATTTTAGTTATATTTATATATTGTACAGTTGGACACTGTGGCTATTATAGCAATTCACTTTTTCCTATTTAAATGGTATTGGAGATTGAGCCTTCAAGAGCAAGCTGCTCTATAGAAAGATGCCAGGTAAAACCAGAAGGGATATACAAACAAGCAATGTTGAAACACAGAAAACATGGAAAAACCAGGAAACATGAGCCTTCAAAGGGTGTCTCCTCGACTACTGGATTTAAAAACATCAAAATAGATGAAAATTTAGACAAAAGTCTCCAAATTTTATGAGTAAGAATGATCAATGACCTCTAAGAGGATTAAAAACAGCATATGAGTTCAAACATGTGGAGAAGAAAGTCAGAAATAGGCAAGAAAATGACACTAAAATGAAATAGAAAATCAGAACATGGATGAAAAAGAAATTTAGAAGAAAAAAATGGAGAAGGCAAGCATTAATATATGAAACCAAGCTTATAATAGAGTATCCAGGATGGAGGACAAAGTATAGGAAGTAGTATATCCAATACAAATAGAGGGGAAAAAACACACTAAGGTCCAAGAACCCGAGTGTATGACTAAGAGACCAGATCTAAGTGTCCACAATACAGAAAAAAGAACAAAGATTAAAAACAACAACAAACCCCTCAATGAATAGAGAATGTACTCAATAAAATTATAGCAAGGAACTCCCCAAATTGGAAGAAAGGAATGGACACACAAAGCAAAGACATATTTAGAACTTCAAATAGACAGGACTGGGGACATTCTCAAGACATAATTATAGTCAAGACAGCAAAGGACAAAGCAGAGAAAGAATGTTAAAATCTAGAAAGGAAAAATACTAACTCATGTACAAAAGCCAACACATCAGAATGACATTAGATTTCTTGTAAGCACCACTAAAAGCCAAGAAAACCTTGAATGATATATTTCAAGCTCTCAAAATAAAATAACTACCAACAATATTTGCTGTCTTTAAAACAGGATGGAAAAATATGAACATTTCAGGACAGGCTACTGTTGTAATTCTTCATTACCATGAAAGCCAATACTACTGCAGGAAATGTTAAAAATTATACTGTACACACAGGAGGAAGAAAAACAGTTTGAATCACAAGAAAAACAGAGAGAAAAACAAAATTCATGAGGTGTAGAAGAGCAAAGAAGAGCTAGGAAAGAAACCATCACATCTAACACAGTAAACCAGTAAATATCCAATAACGCTAGAGGAGGAAGAAAGAAAGTAAAGAAAGAAGGAAGGAAGGAAGGAAGGAAGGAAGGAAGGAAGGAAGGAAGGAAGGAAGGAAGGAAGGAAGGAAGGAAGGAAGGAAAATAAAGAACAAAAAGGAAAGTGAAACAATTATCCAGCCAATTAAAAACAAATTCTCTGGAATAAAATGCACTTATGGTTCTCTCCAAAGAATATACCATTAACAAAGAAACCCACAGACTGAGATTCAAATATGGAAGTTAATCTACTACCTAAATAGAAAACAAATTAAGCTGGCACAACTATTCTAATATATTATGAACTAAATTTTATACCAATGCTAGTCCAGATCCTTCAGGATGCAGTTAAAACAATTGTAAAGGGTGTGTTTAAAATTCTGGCTGCTTATAGCAGCAAGAGAAATATCAAGTAATTAATCTAATAATGCACTTCAAGATATTAGAAAAAGATCAAGCCAAAGCCAAAACAATATGGAGCAAGAAATACTAAAATATGAGCAGCAATGAACAAAATGGAATTTAATATGAAATATTTAATGTTAAATAAAAGTTGAATCTGAAGAGACAAGATTGATAAACCACTGGCCAAACTAACCAGGCCAAACTAACCAAGAGAAAGAGAAGATCCAAAATAATAAAGTTACAGTTTAAAAAGGGGTAGGTGTTATAGCAGATTCAAATAAATTCAAAAGGGTAACTAGGAAATACTTTGAACATTTATGTTTTTAAAAAAAAACATAGAAAATCTAGAAGAAATGAAAAAAATTGCAAATTTCAAAATAATCAGAGAGAGAGAGAGAGAAAGAGAGAGAGAGAGAGAGAACAGATCCATAAATTGTAATGAGGTTGAAGTAGTAAATTAACTGCCAAGTTCTACATTTTTACACCTTTAATTTTTTAAAGATTTTTAATATAATTACATCATTTCCTCCTTCCATTTCCTTCCCCCAAGCCCTCCCATATACCTCTTCTTGCTCTTTTTCAAATTCATGAAATCTTTTTCATTACTTGTTGTTGTTACATCGTATATGTATACACATATATATTCCTAAAAACATAAATACAGCCTGCTTAGTTCACATGTTACTTTTTTTTTCTTCTTTTTTCCAGAGTTGGGGACCGAACCCAGGGTCACATGTTACTTGTATGTATGTCTCATTTTGTTATTGGATAACCGGTTGGTGTGCTCTTCCCAGGGAAAGACTATTTCCACAGCTGTCAGCATCCCTCAGGTGCCTATTGTTTTTGCGGGGGGCGGGGGGTAAGAACTTGTGAGCCATATTGATTTCCAAAGTGGCTGTACAAGCTTGCACTCCCACCAGCAGTGGAGAAGAGTTCCCCTAGCTCCACATCCTCTCCAGCACAAGGTGTCCTCAGTGTTTTTGATCTTAGCCATTCTGACTGGTGTAAGGTGGTATTTCAGAGTTGTTTTGATTTGCATTTCCCTAATGATTAGAGATGTTGAGAAATTCCTTAAATGTCTTTCAGCCATTTGTGTTTCCTCTGCTGAGAATTCTCTGTTTAGCTCTATAGCCCATTTCATAATTGGACTGTTGGGCATTTTGATGTCTAATTTCTTGAGTTCCTTATATATTCTGGATATCAGTCCTCTGTCAGATGTGGGGTTGGTGAAGATCTTTTCCCATTCTGTGGGCTGTCGCTTTGCCTTGTTGACCGTATCCTTTGCTCTACAAAAGCTTTTCAGTTTCAAGAAGTCCCATTGATTGAGATCCAACTATACCACTCTTGGGCATATACCCAAGGAATGCTCAATCATACCACAGGGGCACTTGCTCAGCTATGTTCATATCAGAATTATTTGTAATAGCCAGAACCTGGAAACAACCTAGATGCCCTTCAACCAAAGAATGGATAAATAAACTGTGGTACATATACACAATGGAATACTACTCAGCAGAGAAAAACAATGACATCATGAGGTTTGCAGGCAAATGGATGGATCTAGAAAAAATCCTCCTGAGTGAGGTAACCCACACTCAGAAAGACAAACATGGTATGTACCCACTCATAGGAGAATACTAGTTGTGGAACAAGGATGACTGGACTGCTACTCACAACACCAGGGAGGCTACCTGGAAAACAGGACCCCAAGAAAGACACGGGGATCGCCCAATGATGGAGAAATGGATGAGATCTACATGAACAGTCTG
Source organism: Peromyscus melanophrys (assembly GCA_902168415.1). Lineage (NCBI taxonomy): Eukaryota > Metazoa > Chordata > Mammalia > Rodentia > Cricetidae > Peromyscus > Peromyscus melanophrys. The sequence goes on along the minus strand of CABHPR010145703.1, from coordinate 16,576 downwards.
GATGTGAGTGGGGGTAATGAGGGGCGAGGGGCGAGGGAAAGAGAACTTGGGGGAGTGCGAGATCCCAGCTGGATCAAGAGCAGAGAGGGAACACAAGGAATGTTCATGGTAAATGAAGACCACATGAGAATAGGAAGAAGCAAAGTCCTAGAGAGGCCCACAGAAATCCACAAAGATGCCCCCACAATAGACTGCTGGCAATAGTCAAGAAATAGCCTGAGCTGACCTACCCTGGTGATAGGATGGCCAAACACCCTAATTGTCGTGCTAGAAACCCCATCCAGTGACTGAGGGAACTGGATGCAGATATCCACGGTCAGGCCCCGGGTGGAGCTCCGGGAGTTCAATTGGTGAGAAGGAGAAGGGTTTATGTGAGCAAGAGTTGTTGGGACCAGGGATGGATGGAATACAGGGATGAGTGGCCAAACGAATGGAAACACATGAACTGTGAACCAATGGCTGAGGGGCCCCCAACTGGATCAGGCCCTCTGAATGGGTGAGACAGTTGATTGGCTTGATCTGTTTGGGAGGCATCCAGGCAGCTGGACCGGGTCCTGTGCTCAGTGCATGAATTGGCTGTTTGAAACCTGGAGCTTAGCAGAGATGCTTGGCTCAGCCTGGGAGGAGGGGACTAGACCTGCCTGGACTGAGTCCACCAGGTTGATCTCAATCCTCGGGGGAGTCTTTGCCCTGGAGGAGATGGAAATGGAGGGTGGGCCGGGGGGAGGGGGACGGGCCAGGAGGGGGGAGAACGGGGGAATCTATGGCTGATATGTAAAGTTGAATTATATTGTAAAATAAAATAAAATAAAATAAAATAAAAAGAACTTGTGAGCCTTCCCCTATCCACTTTTCCATGTCTACTTTTGTCTCTTGTTCTGCTAATGTTCAAGAAGTCCCATTGGTGAGACTATATGTGTATACTTTCAAACACTGTAAGGGGACACAGTCTCACAGCAATCTCCCACTTCTTCTGACTCTTTTTTTTTGTTTGTTTTTGTTTTTGTTTTTTCGAGATAGGGTTTCTCTGTGTAGCTTTGTGCCTTTCCTGGATCTCGCTCTGTAGACCAGGCTGGCCTCGAACTCACAGAGATCCGCCTGGCTCTGCCTCCCGAGTGCTGGGATTAAAGGCATGCACCACCACCGCCTGGCTCCTCTGACTCTTCCTTAAAAGTTTGTAACATTGCATATTGGAGTGAGAAGATTATGAGTCACAGTTACAAACTTTTAAGGAAGAGCTAATATCAATGATCCTCAAACTGCTCCTCAAAATGGAAAGAAACTACACAATAGTAAGTTAATTCTTCAAGGACAATGTCACCTTGCCATCATAGCCAGTCAGGATACTGTCTGTAAAAATGGCTAATTGCCATTCAGACATGATAACCCATGTTTGACCATCAGAACTGACATAAGACACACAAACAGCCAGATGCAGTAGCATGCATGTCTAATCCCAGCACTCCTCCAGCAAGTTGGATGTAGTGACAGGAAGATAAGGCAGAAACTCACATATGCAACAAGCAGGAGAAATAAGAGAGATCCTGCCTTAAAAAAAGATAAAAGGGCCTTGTTCTCCAGTGTCCTCCATCTCTTCTGGCTCTTATAGTCTCTCTGCCTCCTCTTCTGTGGGATTCCCTGAGCTCTGAGGGGAGCGATTTGATGGAGATCTCCCATTCAACTCTCTCTCGGTCTGGCTATTGGTCTCGGCCTTTGTTATCATCTTCTGCAGGAGGAAGTCTCTCTGATAATGACTGAATAAAGTACTGATCTATGAGTATAGTAGAATATCATTAGGAGGTCTTTTTTTATTTTTTGTTTGCTTTTTAAAGAACAGTAGTGTTTGGTTTTAACCTAGGTCTCTGGAGTATCTAGTCTATGGTTCTTGGTTACCTAGGCAGTATTGGGCATAGGTTCCCTTTCATGAAGTGAGCCTTTAGTCAAATCAGATATTGGTTGGCCACTCTCACAAGTTCTGTGCCACCCTTGCCCTAGCATATTTTGCAGGCAGGAGAGATTGTAGATCTAAGGTTTTGTGGCTGGGCTGGTGTCCATGTTTCTCTCTTCGTAGCCTGCAGAGTACCTTCCCTCACCAAGGAGATTAGAATGTAGGGGTGAAGACTCCATGTAGGACCAGCTCAACTTCTCCATGTTCAATGTGTTGTGTGGGTGTTGTCCTTGGCAATAGGGCCCCACTGTCAGTGTGTGGAGAGCAACCCTTTGTCTTAGCAACAGCTGTGGTGGTATTGTGTTCCCCAAAATATTGTGCACGCTAATAAACTTATCTGGGGTCAGAGAAGAGAACAGCCACAATATTAAACATAGAGGATAGCACACACCTTTAATCCTAGCATTCCAGAAGCAGAAATCCCTTTGGATCTCTGTGAGTTCAAGGCCACATTGGAAACAGCCAGGCATGGTGACACACGCCTTTAATCCCAAGAAGTGATGGCAGATAGCAGAAAGGTATATAAGGCGTGAAGACCAGAAACTAGAAGCATTTTGGCTGGTTAAGCTTTTATGCTTTCGAGCAGCAGTTCAGCTGAGATTCATTCTTGATGAGGACTCAGAAGCTTCCAGTCTGAGGAAACAGAATCAGCTGAGGTGAGAATCAGGAAGGTGAGGTGGCTGTGGCTTGTTCTGCATCTCTGATCTTCCAGCATTCACCCCAATAACGGCTCCAGGTTTGATTTTATTAATAAGAATATTTTAAGATTCATGCTACAAACAGCCTGGTTTGTTTGGGGATTTCCACTGGACTCCCTCAGCCAACAGTTCAATGGAATGCAACCCAGTCCCTCTACTGGAAGCCTCACCTGATGACAAGAGATGGCCAGTTGAGACTTCATATTCCCAATTACTGAAGCCCTCTTAATCAAGTAAGCAAGACACATATGAGCTCACAGAGACTGAAGCAGCAAGCAAGGGCCTACATGAATCTGCCCATGGTCCTGTATGTGTGTGTGTGTGTGTGTGTGTGTGTGTGTGTGTGTGTGTGTGTATTCTGGAACTCCTGAGAATGAGCAGGATTTTGCCTCTTATGCCTGCTCTTGGTACTCTTTTCCTCTTGTAGAATTGCCATGTCCAACTTTGATATAATAGTTTTTGTTTCATCTTATGATATTTTATTTTGTTATATTTTGTTGTTATCTCTTAGAAGCCTGTTCTTTTCTAATGAGAGACAGAAAGGGAATATATCCAGAGGGGAGGGGAGGTGGGGTGGAACTGGGGGAGTAGAGGGAGGAGAAAGTATAATCAGGATATAGTGTATGAAAATAGAGTTTATTTTCAGTAAAGGGAAAAATAAACATATATGAACAGATAAAAGAACTAAGAAAGTTATCATTTCCATAACAAATAACAAAAAAATATCATTATTTCATTTATATAAATTAATATGTACAATTTTATAAATTAATAGCAAATACAATTTATACATGTTCTATTGTTTCTCTTTGTTTTTATGTTCTACATAAGTAAAACATTGTCCAGTATTTTCTAAGGCCATATATGTGTGTATAGGTATGTATTAAATAGTTTCAAAAGAAAGAAACCAACAAAGATAGAAGGAGAAAACCAACTCCCCATAAATTGTCGTGTGACATACACACACTAGTGACATATGAGTGACCATATATAAAATCTCATGAGCATATAAACACACACACATGAAATATCCTTCTGTACCAATCAGTTTATATGCTAATGTACAATAATAAACAAAACAAACAAGTCCAAAAGTATAGATCTCATCAACCATGGACTGAAACCTCATTCATCATTAATTAAATGAGCTTTTACTCTCTGTAAAGTGTTTATCTCCTGGATTTCTTCACAGTGATAGAACTAAATAATACACTACTCACACTCTCAAAAATCTACACGTGACCCAACTTCTCTACCCAGAAGGGTTCTACACATCTTCCTCTGGGATCTAGACCAGACTTCTGTTAGAAAAAGACAAGCAAACATTTTGTCTTGTTCTTTCCGGAGGGTGCTTACAAATCAACGAAAAGCTGGCTGTCAGATGTTTTGGACATTCTCCAAGGTAATTCATTCTTTTGCACTATGAACTTGCTAATGGTTTTTCTGCTGATGTTTGGGGAGCATATCCATTGCTTTTTGTATATCTACAGAAGTAATTCCTCTTTTCAGTCTGTTGGTGTTGAAAACATTTTATATTTCTGGTATGTATCACATCCATGAGATATATTTTTGACTGTTATGGTATTTTAAAACTTATTTGTGACTATCTTGCTTATAATTTGATTATATTGGTTATAAATAAGATTATCTGAATACTATATTGTTGTTAAGATTTATATCAAAGCAATAGCAATTTATTACCATTCTCTTTGCTATACCTTTTCTTTTTTATTCTCCCTGAGAAGAATCTCTATATCTATCCATAATAAAGACATTAGAAACAAACAAAAATCTATATAATTCAAACATTTTATATATATTTATATATATAGCTTAACACCAAAGACACTAATGATCTCTTTTTACTATTGACATGTTTCAGATTTTTTTTACATTATTGCTTCAGAGTGAAAGTTATTTGGCATGACAACACAATTAGAATTTGAGCAGACTGTCCCAGCATTTAGAATATACATGTCAAAACCCTTTGGAATTATATTTCACCTTGTTTGTAATTTTCTTTCAGATGAATCAAAGATACAAAGTGGGGAATGTTAATACAAATAGGGTAGAGCTATTAAAATATAAATCATCTAGGTAGTGGATAGCGGATATAACACTGTTAGTTTCTCTAATCCTACATTTTTTTCTCAGGAGATATATATATCTCCACAAATGGTTATTTTTAAGCATTCATATATATTTAAATATTCACATATATGAAGTGAGGCAGGGCATGGGAGAACTTGGAGGGAAATGGCAATGATGTAATTATGTTTTAGCTTTTAAAAATTGTAAAAGAACAATATCAGGAGAAAGATCTTTGGGGTAAAGCTTACATATTGAGAGAGAAAAAAGATATTGATAAAATTTTTAATGTGATAGGAAAGTTGTGGAGAGAGTTGGAGATGAGAAATTGGGTATGAATAAATCAAGGTGCATGGACTACACATATGAAAATATCAAAGTATGTTAATACTATCCCAACAGTTCTCATTTGCCAGTATCTCCTCAGCTATGGATGGGACATTGTAATCACAGGCTTTCCATGTTGGGATTGTGTCTTACACAGGGCATGTGTGTGCTTTTATAACTTCTAGGAGGTTGTATTTGTCTAGAATACAGTTTCCATGAAATCATCCACTGCCTCTGGCTTTTAAAACCTTCCATCTCCCTTTCCATTAATGTCCCTGGACCTTGAGAAGAGAGGATATGAATATGGATGTCCCATGTAGTGCTGGCCTCTGCAGTCTCTTATTCTCTGCACATTGGTTGGTTGGGATCCTCTGTGTCAATCACCATTTATTGCAAAAAGAAGCTTCTCTAATGTGGGTTAAGAGATGCATTAATCTATGGGTGTAATGATAAATATTAGTAGTCTGTTTAGAACTATGTCCATTTAGCAGAATAATAGTAGATTTTCCCTTAGAACCTATGGCCTATTTTCCCACAAGTTCTTGGTCCCAATAGCAGTGCCAATGATGGGTTCTGTCTTGTGGATCAGTCCTTAAATCCAACCAGAAAATGATGAGTTACTGCTATAACATGTGCAATTATTGTACCAGTTAGTATGTCTTGGTAGGTCTACCACCATTATTGTAGTTTGCACGGTTCACAGCTGAATTAAGACTGATGATTACTTTTCCCTTCTGGTAGCACCAGTCAACACTATGAATGCTAAGCAATATTGGTGAAGCTGTCATTTCAATACCAGCTTGATTTATCCACGGTCTATGATTCAAGTATGTGATGTCTTCAGCAATATGGTCTTACTATCAAGTTCTGAAGTAAAACTAAGAAAAATAACAATAGTGGTCCTCCTGCAGGCAGTGGGGGATAGATAGGGTTCAACTCATTTATTTTTACTCCATCTGGAGTCAAAAGCTCAATATACTATTCAAATGAGAAGACTGTTCCAAGAAGAAATAAATTTGAATTCCTGGCTTGTTTATTTAGGATCCAGTGGTACTTGCAATTTTAAAGACACAATCCTCCCAATTCCCTTAATTTGCTTGATTACTTTAACTGCCCATTAAAACCTAAGCTCCATGCTAGACTCATGTTTGATTTGGCTGTATTATAAATACATACTTAACTCCACCTCAGAGAAATTGTATTCCAATCATGAGCATAGAGCTTTTCACATATAATGTGAAAAATGTGCTCTGCCTCATTAAACATAAATATTTAAAACTACTACTGATATTCTGTGCTCACAAGAAGACTGATATGAAATGTGAATTTATGCATAGAGAAGTGCTACTTTTATTATGTCCTTCAGAATCAGCGAGATGATAAAAATCCTTTACATTTTTGGATTAATTTTTAGTCTTGTGTATGTGTTTTTACATAACAGAAGCCAAAATTCTTTGTTTTAAAGATTCAAATAAAGATATATATATATATATATATATAGATGAATTGGAAAAAGTCAAATATAAATAGTCTGCATCTATTACAAAACTTTTTCTTATTGAACTATATGTTTTTCTCACAAAAACTCCTGATTAGTTCCTATTTTTAATTTGTTAGTTATTTAGCTTAATACCATGGGAAATGTTTTTTTATCACTCTCATGCAAATTACAATTAGAATTACAAATTGCCAATTTAATAACAACATTTTCTTTTTCATTATTTTAGATGTGACTTTTAATACCCAATTACATGCAAACATCACTGAAAAGTGAAGCCTGCGTGAGCTTAGTTGCAACTCTTTTATATTTAAGAATAATTCAACAGTAATTTTTTAAGGGGGAGAGGTCTCTCCATAGAGGGATTTATAATTTTGGGTTAGCATTAAATGTAAGCATTTAATAATATATACATAGCAATGGCCATGCACAAGTCAACATTCTAATCATTTAATTAATATTAATTTATTCCTCATGCCAACTTCATCAGGCATTGTGATATTTATTGTGACTTTCCATGCATATTTGTTTTTCTTTTTCATGTTATATGATAATATTTAGTTTATCAATAAATTGAATGTGTTCATATGAATTTTAAAAAGCTAGTATGAGGTCTCATCTCTAATCTAGATGTTTGAAAAATTACATTAGGTAGGTCTGCTTTCTAAAAATGTGCCACAAATGTAGTGAGAGCCTTAAAAATGAGTAACTAAGATTTGAGAGCTTTCTTTGCAGGTGCACATTCCAGTTATCTTAAGCTACACACAGCCGTGCTGGTCTATGTTTATATTACATATGAGGAAACACTAAGGCATAGAGAGTTTGAAAGATTTTCTAGTGAAATAAAACTCTCTGAAATTTTATCAGCACTCATCAAAGTTATGAAAACAATGGCCATAGCTCAAAACACTGTAAGGTAAACCTAAATGTACAGCTGCATGTGAGAAGATAGTGGAGCCAAGTATAGGCGATCTGCAGAAAAGTACTGAATTCCTAAGGGCCCATGACACTGGATGCTTTCTAATATAGGTCCAGAGTTGAATACTGCTGTGGGATGGTCTGTATGTCAAACATGTTGCTTATTGGTCAATAAATAAAACACTGATTGGCCAGTGGTCAGGCAGGAAGAAGTATAGGCGGGACAAGGAGGAGAGAATTCTGGGAAGTGGAAGGCTGAGCGGAGACACTGCCAGCCACCACCATGACAGACAGCATGTAAAGATGCCGGTAAGCCACAAGCCATGTGGCAAGGTATAGATTTATAGAAATGGATTAATTTAAGATATAAGGACAGTTAGCAAGAAGCCTGCCACGGCCATACAGTTTGTAAGCAATATAAGTCTCTGTGTTTACTTGGTTGGGTCTGAGCGGCTGTGGGACTGGCAGGTGAAAGAGATTTATCCTGACCGTGGGCCAGGCAGGAAAACTCTAGCTACAGAATACACTTAAGGAATATTTAAGATCATAGCATTTCATGTACGCTTGATCTCTGTGTGAAGATACAATTTCAAGTGTGGTATAGTGGTGAGCATAGCTGTCTTTGAAGCTAAAATGACAGTAGAAATTTTGCCAGGGTGTTTGACAGCAGATTGGGAATGGTGAGCAATGAGTGACTGTAAATTAAAGTGATGAGCAATGTGGAGAGACACCCAGGAAAATCTCAGCACAGAAGCAACATAAAGGATATATTTCTCTGCTTTCTTGCTGTAGTTGAACTTCAAAGACATCTCTTTCAAAATACGAGTTTAACACCACTAATGATGCTGAAACCCCAGTGACTGTAGATGATAACCAGGGCAATTTTAGTAAAACTTAGTTTGGAAAAGTCAGATCAACAAAAAGTTGCTTATCATTACGAAATATGAAATATTAAACTGTGGAGAAGGAAGAATATTTTATATCCAAAGTATTTGTATTATATCAAAATGTTTAGCTTTGTTCAACATACTTAGAACACAGAATTGAAAAGAAGTTTGTAAGAGGTCCATTCTCAGGGGAATAATGGACAGAAAATACTCCCTAAAAAATCTTAGACAATGAATTAACTAGAGAAGTGTTTTAAGTGAAATTCATGCATATTCTCAAAGAGAAAATGGAAACAATGGGCCAAGAACTGAAGGAAATCATGAAGAATGAAATGTGCAAAAGGGATATTGTGGTGATATTGTGTCTCCAAATGCCAGGAGCCATCCCTGGTGGTGGATGGGTGTAAGGAGTCAGCAGGAGAAGGAAGTGAGCCAGGCCATGGTGGTTGGGAGAATCTTGCAAACTGAGTGATTAGCAGCCAGAGTGTTCCTTTATTTACACAGAATTTAGTTATCAGGGATACATTCATGATGTTCCAAAACATAGATCATATCATTTTTGGTTTTGGACATGTGTTTCACTTCCTTTTGCTCATCTTTTGGTCATCATTAATAAACTATGACAGAACAGAGTTGTCCTTTCCAATTATTTTTCCTCAAATCTTGACATCATTAATAAACAGAGTTATCATTCTTACTCATTAACCCCATAACCCAGTTTTTGAGACTCTAGAGGCATATGACAGCCTGTGCTCAGGCTGGTTGCTTTGGTAGCTTCAAGGACACTAGACCAAAACAAAATCTTCAACCACCCTGGGCATTTTGCCATGTCTCAAGCAGTGTATTATTAACTCTTAGTGGTCAGAGTGCCCAGTAAAAATCCTCAGGCTAAAGCTGCTGCAATTATTATTCAAATTCTGACATAATACAATCAATGTTCACATTTATATCCTTATAGAATTTGTCTATATGTCTAATCCTGGCATTCTGTTGTTCCTTGGTCATATGACATTATAGTGGCTCTACATGAGCTAACTTCTAAGAGAGGGAGGTCCTAACATCTCATACTTTCATCATCTTTCCACTCCATACTTTGCTCATCAATATGTCTTTATGTAGTGCAGAGTTGTATGCCATGTAATTGTCTGAGTGTACAGTGGAAATAGGCTTGTAATCTGAACTGTGGACAATTCCCCTAGCCTACCGAATCTTGTTGACCTTTTTAATTTTACTTTGTTTTGACTATCTTGTTCCTGTATAAGTACAGGAACAGATGTTTCAAGAATGTCTCATAGCCTCATAAAGAGACCTCTGGCTTCTTTATGTGTCACAACATCTAAGGCATAAGGAAGAACTTCCAGTAGATAAGGATATCTCCCTAAAAGTGGGTTGTGGAGGTGTGGGGGGGAATTAGTATGTTCAGGACTTTCCTGGGTGAGCTTAGAAGCAGCATTCCTGGGAGAAGGTATAAATGATTCATAAGGAATTTTCCATCAACCCAATATCCTCAAATTGTACATATATTAAAAGTGCCCCAAGTATATAACAGGTGGAGATGAAAACCAAAGGTGGCATGGCAGCCATCTTGCGGCTCAGCTTTGGTGGATCTTTGTCAAGCAGCTGTGCTGGCTTTATGACTTCTGCCATTCCATTCAGATATGACTGTGCCACCCCAATATATTGTACACCCTAATAAACTTATCTAGGGTCAGAGAACAGAACAACCAGTAGATAGACATAGAAGCCAGAAAATGGTGGCACACACACCTTTAATCCTAGCATTCTGGAGGCAGATTTCAAGGCCACACTGGAAACTGGGCCAGCCATGGTGGCACACACCTTTAATCCCAGGAAGTGATGACAGGAAGCAGAAAGGTATATAAAGCATGAGGACCAAGAACTAGAGCCCTTTAAGCTTTTAGGCTTTTAGCAGCAGTTCAGCTGAGATCCATTCGGATGAGGACTCAGAGACTTCCAGTTTGAGCAAACAGGATCAGCTGAGGAATTGATGAGGTGAGGTGGCTGTGGCTTGTTCTGCTTCTCTGATCTTTCAGGATTCACCCCAATACCTGGCTCCAGGTTTATTTTTATTAATAAGAGCTTTTAAGATTCATGATACAGGGTAAGATTTAAAAGAGCACACCACTGGTAAAAAGAAAGCAACTAGAACTCAAAAGGACCCACCCCAAATGATTGAAATGTCAAAGGAAGATAAACAGACAAAAAAACAATCATTGAACTGAAAGAAAAAGTACGAGAAGCAAAGTACCCTGTGTAATAGGAATAACACAGGGGGTATCATAGTCATTCATTTTCATAATTGGTGGAGACTATCTCAGGAAACTCAATACATTTCAAGCAGAGTAACATGAGAGAGCCGCACACAGAGGCACATTAGTTGAATTTATGAAAAGTCAAAAAGGAAAGACTCATGAAAAACAGCAGGAATAAAGCAAGTTGTATGTAAGAAACATGTAAGCTGGTATTCTTTACATTTGTTATTTATCAGGGTCATGGCGCACAATATGGAACGCATGTGCAGGACAGAAGACAACTTTCATGAGTTGGTTCTCTCATTTCATCTTGTCAGTTCTGTGGTCACTCTGTCATCAGAACTGGTGTCAAGAACCCCTATTCTCTAAGCTAGAAGTTCTCAACCTGTGGGTTATGACCCCTGTGGAGTCACATATCAGATATTTTCATTACGATTCATAACAGTAGCAAAATTACAGTTATGAAGTAGCAACAAAACTAACTTCATGGTTGGGGGTCACCGCAACATGAGGAACTGTATTAAAGGGTCACAGCATTAGGAAGGTTGAAAACCACTCCTCTGAGCCATCAACACATCACATATAAGCAGATTTTGTTTTAAAGTCAGAATGTTTAGCGAGTACATTTAGTGAGATGATGATGTATGTATTAAGTGTCAATGATCTAAAAGTCAGGTAAATTATTCTTGAAATATAGGAAAAAGTTGGGGCAATCCCACACAAGTAAAGAAGAGATGTACAATAAGTCCGGAACCAATAGTCAACAGGAACCGGAAGACTTGTGAAGAAACCAAGACCTCCAGCAAGGTAACTTATGTACATAAATGTCAAAGCCCCACTGTTGCAATTGTATGCTATTACCTCTGCTTTTCATTTCTTACACAATTGAAAGTCAAATCTGATAATAAACTTGCTTATTGTTTGGCTTGCCATTAACAAACAAACAAACAAACAATTTGTGAGTAGAACAGAGCAAAGGAAGGAGAGGCCTATCTCAGAACAGAATATGTGATTCAGAAACTGACTTGACATCAGCAAAAGATAGAGTATTGCATATGTACAATGTTAATAAAAATCTCAATGAATACATCCCAGTCAGTGCATTAACCATGCTATTTGACTTATCATTGTAGAAGTATATGAATGTATTTGAATGTATTCATTCATTCATTGATCGATAATGTGTTTGACTACCCAGTGAATAGCACCTTGATAGAGTCTAGCCTGTGCTACTAAATAAACTATCAAATTTACCTTCTAGTAGAGTTTATTGAATTTGATATTTTGATGTTTAGTTTGTAGCTTAAACGGGAAAATGACTAAGAGAACAATTCTGACTGAGCAAACACAGGAAACAGATGTGTTGGTAGTGTTGATGGTATTGAATTAGCCTAAAGAAATCCACAGAAGAATTTCATGTGCTAGTAAAAAATAGGAGTCTATTACTATGTTGGTAAGGGTAGGTTGTTTCCACATCTCTATGATCCAGTTGCTCTATGATCTACAACCCTCCTTGCTTAGCTGCTGCCTTGATCTCCTTACTGCTTCTTTAAAACCCCTGGCCCTTGTGTGATTTGAGACATTTTGCATTCTGTCACTTCAACACAAAGCAGCTGCATAATCTATTATATTTGCATAATCTGTTACATTTTTACCTCTTGTATGTCATTTCAGCACAAGAAAATTAATTGACTACCAACCTTTTACAAAAGCGATTTGCGATTTGCAATTGTCTCCTGGCACGTTCAATACTTTCACTATAGCTCTCTTTATTTTTATTGATACTAAATTTGTAAATTTGCATTACATTGCTATTTCTGCCAAAGTAAATATAGGATCCAGAAGGGCAAATAATTTATCTGGTTGGGGTTGGTATATGTCTAGAATCTCCAAAAATGTCAAGTTCATGTTGCTCCAAAGTAAATTAATCCGTTCATTGAACCAGAACCAACATGTCATCTAAGAATTTGGTCAAATGGACATGATACTCACATTGACTAATTAGAAAGCTGTGAGTCAAAGTCGACCTTCAGCAATCCTTCAGCCTGCTTTTCTACCTGCAGGAGTAATTTTGGTTTACAATTTATAAGGATATGTTACTAAAAATGACTTTTCCTTCAATGTATTTATAGGATTCTCACTGATCTATTTTTTTTTGTTCATGTCACAGAAGATAAGTTTTGGATGTGATTTTGTGACATGGTACAGAACTCTAATGAAATATACTCTCTGAATACTCCTCCAAAGAGGAGAAGGAAAGAGTGATCAGTGGAGGAGGCAAAGACATTTACATTTTTCTTTTCACATACCATTTTTGCTTATTATTTTATTAATTTTTATTAATTCCTTGAAAATTTGTACACTATATTTTGATCATATTCAATCTCTGCTCTTCCTCCTATTTCCTCAAAGATCCACCTCAGCCTCCTTACACACCTAATTTATGTTTATTTATTTATTTTTTTTAAACTCACCAAATTCAATTTGTTTTGACCATATATTACTCAGTTTGAGACCATTTATGGGAGTGATGTCAACCCTCCTGGGGCCATACCCTAAAGAAATCTGAGTCTGCCTCACTCATCACTCAGCAATTTCATCACCAGTGAGTTCAATGCTAGAATTTTTTTTTCCTCGGAGCTGAGGACCGAACCCAGGGCCTTGTGCTTGCTAGGCAAGCGCTCTACCACTGAGCTAAATCCCCAACCCCTAGAATTTTTGTCTTGTTTGATCTTGTATAGGTCTTATGCTTGCTGTCCTCACCACTGTCAGTTTACCTTTGCAAGCGCTCATCTTTCTGTAGGCAGTCACTGCTTCAGGCTCTTAGAATTTGTTCAACAGCCTCTTTCACAACCCCTGAGTGTTGGTGGAAAGGTTGTGATATAGAAGTTCCACTTGGAAGTGAACACTGCAGTTTTTTATCTGACCATGACTAGCTGTAAGAAGCTTCCTTAAGGAGGCTTGAGAGATGCACTAAACCATGATTATATAGCAATGTTATTAAGAATCACTTTGAAACTGTGCCCATAGAGCAGAATAAAAGGAGGTTCCCTTAGGGTCTATGTCCTATCTAGGCACAGGTTCTTGGCCTCAACAATAGTGTCAGGCATGAGTTCTCTTTTGTGGAGTGGGCAGTAAATCCAGGATAGAAAGTGGTTGATTACTCTGGTAGCATCTGGCCACTGTTGTAACAATGGATATAATCTTACCTAGATGTAAAACCTGCATGCTGCAATAAAAGGTAGCCTCATAAGTTCTCACTAATAGTAATTTTCCCTAATGACTATCAAAAATGTAACAGTCTACTTGTAATAAATTTTTATACTGAAAACATTCATAACTTTTATAACTAATTTTTAATTTTTCAAAAAAATTACTCCATCAGTTACTGGATGAAAATTCTCTGATGACAATTGGGGTAGTCACCAATCATGTTTGTCTTTTTGAGTTTGGGTTACCTCACTTGGGATGATTTTTTTCTAGTTTCATCAAATTGCCTTTGAATTTCCTGATTGTTTTTAACAGCTGAGTATTACTCCACCAGCTCACTGTGTTTTGTGGTAGTAATAAGAACACAGTTTATGCACAGTTCTAGAAAATCCCTGCTGCCCAGTGGAACTAAATGGCAAATACACAGATGTACAAATGGTCAAGTAATGTTTGCTTAACAAACTTGAACAATGAGAAGATATTGATATTTCAAGAAAATGACAACAATACAATTTAGGGAGTTTTTATTTAAAATATAATAATATTTTATTGAATAGATAACTGCTTTGCTAGAGAAATTTGCATAGATTTAGATGATCAAGCTACTTATTCTATTAACTTATTTGTATTTGGAAATTATATTATTATTTGAAATAACTTGATATATTTGTTTTAAACCTTGTGAAATACTTGGAAACCTTATAATGATCAAAAATAGAAAAATAATAATTAATTATAATATGTAAGAATTACATGTATCCTAAAAACAGCCTAACATAGAATTACTTCTGAACTTCATTATTATAAAATTTATACTCTTACTAAATTTTCTAGCTCATGTATTTAACTAATGATGCATTAAGTATTAAATATAAAACTGTATAATTCAGAAATTAAATAAAAATGAAATCAGATAAGAATATATATAATACTATATATAACTATATGTAGTTATTTAATAACTAAAATGATTTATATTAAGTAAGCCCTAATTCCCCCCAGATACTCCTCACCTTCCCACTCACCCCCAACTTTTATGTTCTCTTTCGCAGTCTTTTTATATAAACAAAAACAAGAAACACAGGCACACATACAACACCTATACACAAACAAATGAAAGTCAAAACAAGCAAATGACCAATAACATGAAAATATGCAAACGAAGCAAAATGAGACAAAATGTTTGCAGAAATACCTTTAAGTTTATTTTGTGTTCCAAAACTATTCCTGGTGTGGTGGCTGGTGGTATGACAAGTTGACACACAAACTAGAGTTATCTGAAAGAAGGAAACCTCAATTGAGAAAATACCTCCATAAGATCCATCTGTAGGGTATTTTCTTAATTAGTGATTGTTGGGGGAGGGCCCAGCCATTGTGAATGGTGCCATCCCTGGGATAACTGTCCTGGGTTCTATTAAAAGCAGGTTGAGAAAGCCATGAGGGAGCAAGCTAGTAAGCAGCACTCTTCTATGGACTCTGCATCAGCTTCTGCCTTGAGGTTCCTGCCCCATTTGAATCCCTATTCTGTTCATATAATGAACAGAGATATGGAAGTGTAAGCCAAATAAACTCTTTCTCCCCAACTTGCATTTTGGTCATGGTGTTTTGTCACAGCACTGGAAACCCTAAGTCAATGAGCATGAGGCTGCCCTGAAGTGTGACTCCACTGAGACTCCAGGAGACTCCACTGAGAAAAACAATTTTTCCTTTGCCAGTAGGTATCAGTTTCAGCTAGGTTCTTATTTAGGGGGTTATGAAAAAATACAAAAGCAATGTAGACAAGAGGTGGTCCCATGAATAGATTCATTTTCATATAGAAAATTAGGATTCCAAGAGAAAGGTTTCAAATTTCATAAACTTGAAAATAACTCACAAAAGATTTTAAGGTTAATTAACATATTTAATTTACTAGTTTGAAATTCATTTTATTAGTGTCTCAGCCAACAATGTTAGGATAATTCATATTTTGCCTAATTAATGCATCATTATAGTTCTATTGGTTTACAAAACATTTCTGTGTTTTTAAACTGAATTTCTTATCAACATCAAAAGTGAGAAAATGAACTACTATATCAACAAGATATTACTAAGTTGTTTTGACCTTTTAACATATGTTATACACAAAAGTTGAGAATTCTGGTCAGCATGAGAAGAGCTATGTGATGCATTAATCATGGCTAATATGATCTTTGGATTATTAAAATTATATACATATATAAAAATAGAGATAGAAACTTTAAGTTTTTAAATACAATTTTATTGCTTATTGTTCAATTTTTTTGGTATTTTATAGCCATTATACCTCCTCCTGTTTCACAAAATATAATGATATAATTTTTTCTCTTGAGCTATGCAAAAAGATGTAGACATAGAGCTTCATTCAAAGATATTCTATAGGCTAAGAGACACAAAACAAAGAGGCATTTAAGGTAAAGTCGATCACTAAGATACATCATTTTGTCATAATTGACCACTACATTAAACAGGAGAAGACACACTAATGCTAGCTAACTTTTTATCACTGTGACAAATACCTGTCCAAAACATTTTAAAGGGGAAATACATATTTTGGTTCAGGGTTTCAGAGGTTTCTGAGAGTAATTAACTGATCTCATTGCTTTCTGACCTAACTAGGACATGCCATGGGACTTCATAGCACTAAGTGAAGAAACTGAGATCCCAAGAAGAGAGAATCAGGGGAGGGAGAGAGAAGGGAAAGAGGGAGGTAG
>CABHPR010145702.1:63071-73630 GCA_902168415.1 Peromyscus melanophrys | reverse complement strand
GTGTGTGTGTGTGTGTGTGTGTGTGTGTGTGTGTGTGTGTGTGTGTGTGTGTGAATTTGAAAAAGAGCAAGGTAGGTATAAGGGAAGGAAGAAATGATGTAATTGTATTATAATCATACATACAAAAACTGAAAAAAGTTTTAAAAAGGTATGTACCATAACATCCAGCATATAGTTCTACTTTTAAGGTTAGTTTTATAGAGCCAACACTTAAAAATGTTAATGTATTTTTTCTTTCAAAAAGGCACTATGATTATTTTAAACAAACATTTCAGGAAAATCCTAAGAGATAGGAAATATTGTCTGTCTCCCAGAGGCAAAATTTAGATAACAGTTTCTTTCCAGGGCCAAAACAATGTGTGGAAATTGTAAATCACTTTCATTAACATGAAATTTCATCTATTTCATTTGAGAAGCTCTATAATATCACCAATAGATTAAAATCATTAATAATACCTCAAAGGGCATTCCTTCTTTCTAGTCTTTATAAATTTATTCTATCTGCTCCTTCAGTGTTGGTTTTGGCTTCATATTTATATTTTATTCCCACAAGCTTGGATACTATCCTGCCCATATTTTAAACCAGGTGTATAAACTCTTTAATTTAAATGGTCAATGTAATTAAAGGTAATTATGCCTCTTCATTTCTCAGTTTCTCCTATCTCCTACTTCTCTGTGTCCTTTAGTCATTTTGTGAGTAATGGTACCATCACCCACCCAAGCTTGTGTACACGGTGTCAGCCACGACTCTTCCTTCTGTTCATAGCCCACATCTAATTGGCCATAAACCTTTCAACTCTGCCTCATATAATTTCACATTCTGCCTGTTTTCTTTACTTCAGGAAGGCAAGCGTTCCTCAATTACTGTGATCTCCTCTAATTTTAATCCTATCTAATAAAATATTTTTCTGCCACTGCCACCCTGAAAAGCTACAAAGATGTTCCTTTTGTTCAGCTGCTTAAAGCTATGAATATGCTCTTCTGCTGCTTCTAGGAGGAAGCTGAATGATCATACACTGCTCAGCATCACTGATCATTACGGTATTTCATGGACATTAGCTCCCTGAAGTCCATGTTCATCCTTTCACTTTTTGCCCCTGCGCTCAGTTATACTAGATTTCAAGGTGAATGTCTTCAAACTTTTTACCGCCTTCGTACTTTTATGCACAATTAATTTTTTTTCTGGATTCTTTCATTCTTTATTGCTTGCTTGGGTCAAATCTATTTAGCTCCAAGCCTTCGTTTAGATATAACTTCTTTCCCAAGAATGTGCTTGACTCTTATCCTCATACCCTGAGGAAACTAGCATTTTTCATAATCCTCAGAATACATTATTTTATTTTTTCATTTTAATTTCTTATTTAATCATAGGCCTACCATGCAAGGAGACAAGATTTTTGAAGGAATGCTTATTGTCTCTCCTACTTACTTTTGAATCCTCAACTCAGAACAACTACTACCTGTGCACACAGAAAGTAGGTAAGAAATATTTGTTCAACTAGTTAAAAAGGTTTTAGTATCTCTATTTTCACACCCAGTATTTCTTCTAAATCTTAAAATGCCCTTAATTTTCTTGTTTTAAAATTTTATTCAATTTGTGTTTATTTCTTTTTAAATTTTTTATTGAAAATAAATTCTTCTCTCATTCAATACATCCCAACCACATTTTCCCCTCCTTCCACTCTTCCTAAACATCCCCACCCTTACCTCATCTCTTCCCCAGATTAATTCCTCTCTTCAGAAAAGAACACACCTCCAAGAAACGGCAGCCAAACAGGACAAAACAAGATACAATAAGACAAGGAAAAGCCCTCACATTGAGGCTGAACAAGGCAACCCAATGGGAGGGAAAGGGTCCCACCCAAGAGCAGGCAAAAGAGTCAGAGATACACCTGCTCCCACTGCTAAGAGTCCCACAAAAACACCAAGCTAACAGCCATAACATATATGCAGAGGACCTAGTCCAGACCCATGCAGGCCCCTTGTTTGATGCTTCGGGCTCTAGGAGTCCCTGTGAGCCCTGCATAGTTGATTCAGTGTGCCATGTGCTCCTGATATTCTCCATCCTCTTTGACTCTGCTCCATACTACCACATGGACACTTGCTCAACTATATTCATTGTGGCTTTAATCATAATAGTCAGAAACTGAAAACAGCCTAGATGTCCCTCAACTGAAGAATGGTTAAAGAAAACGTGCTACATTTACAGTACTACTCACCTGTTTAAAAAAAAAAAAAGACATCATAAAATTTTCAGGGAAATGGATACAACTAGAAAAAAATCATCCTGAGTAAGGCCTTCAGTTTTCTTGATTGCTCAGTGAATTCCCATCTTTGTTTTGATAATTCCCTAACATTTAACAAAGATAGTATCTGTAGTGAACATCTAGAAATGCTGTTCCAGTTTAGTTCTGTTTTTCACAATTAAATGGTGACCAGAAAAACAGTTATTGAGGGTCAGCCAGCTGGCTATCATGGAGAAGCAGAGAGAAGTGGGTTGCTGTATGTTCTAGCTAGTTCTAATAAGCACAATATAATCAATTTGCACTTGATTTCATTTGTAAAATAAAAGGCTTTTCAATTTTTGTGTGACTTAAAGTCATTTTTTCTGTCTTCTACAGTTAACAAAGGCACATCCTGTTAGTCTCCTTTTGGCTCATCAGAAGAAGAGTGAAATAGTGAAGGGGGAGAGCTTATATGTCATTTAAACGGGAGAATGAGAACATTAACAAAAGGATGACGTGGGCTGTGCTTTCTGAGTACATTTTTTCCACAGTAATAAAATGATCAGGGCTGCACATCATCAGAGTTTGGTCTTTCTTTGGGAATTCTGTGTTTATTTTAACCAACACTTTTCAAAAAAAATGTGGGTCCTCCCTGAAGATGTAAAAATCTCCCCATTTATTAAATCTTCTTGGCTGTGTTGAGTACTGTAGCATCCACATTCTCACATGTAAAATATTTCCTAATCACAGTAAACGTTTCACATCTGCTCTGAATAAATGGCTCAAATCCAAGAAATTGAGGCATTCTTAGAGGATCGTTGTTGGTCTTCAGCCAGCCTTGACACTGGAGAGGACTACAGTGAAAGACCTTCTTTTCCATCCTTCTTTCTTTTCCCGTTTGTTTTATTTATTTATTATTATAATTTTTTTGTTACTTGATGACACCCCTTTATTCTGCATACACACCCCTCTCTATGCTAATATTTAGGAGCTGGGCCAGAGTTGCAGTTGTGTTTTTAGTTCTGTCTATTCTTTCCACACCCATTGGAAAGCCAAGAACAGCTCTGTGTGACTTCCAATTGCTCCTTGGCTACCCGAGACTCACTTTTACCACATGGAAATTCTTTGCACATTATAATCAAACTTAACTCCAACACTTAATAAACACTCAAGGAGTGATTTACAAAGATCCAGAAAATATTAATTTATTGTTCAGCTCATTGATTGGAATTATTTTCTGTAGCAGTTTCAACCACACAGTCTTTTTCTGTTATGTTTTGGCTAACCTATCAGAGCAAATGAGAAGAGACTCTCATCTGTCTCCTGAGTGAAGAGGAATGGAGTTGTCCCAGAGATTATTATTCACATTGGAAATGATTTTCATTGTTCTTTGTTTGTGAGCCAACTCTCTGTACTCGTTGGAAGCTAAAGTTCAAATAGCAATGGATCCCTTAGGGTGTAAGCCATTCTCTTTACTGTCACCTGGTTTCTATGCAAACTTTTAAGTGACAAAGTGAGAACATTGCTGATAAAGACTGGATGGAGTGATGTCTTGGCACGGAATGGAAGATTTTAAAATGGAATGAAATTGGTGGCGAATGACAGAGTATCTTGAGTGGCTGAAATTATATAATTCAAAACATCAAGTCAAGGAAGAGGATGTACCAGCTTAGGACTTAAGAGATCTTAGGAAGTTTGGTTCTAGGCATGGCTGGAGCTGAAGTCGAAACAAAGTCAGCAAGATTAAGTCTCCCACTGTCACCTCTGTTTTCTTCCCTGTTGGGTCCACTCTCTCAGAGACTGTTCTTCTATAGTGGTAGATAGATTCTAACACCTCTGTGTGTATATCTCGCGCTTTAATCAATTTCAGTAGAGTGTTTATTCAGGAATTATCAACAAAACTAGTGAGACTCACTTTAGTGGGACTGACTTCAGTCACCTTTTCTTGAACTAGTAAACGTGGTTTATGTAAAGATGCTAATTGGCCAGACATAAGACAAACTGTTTCTCCAAGCTTCAAGGTAAGATGATGATTAAGATTATTTTACACAATGATCTCAAAATTCTATTACCTTAAAAACACAGGGAAGCTGGTCCTGGTAATACAAGCCTACGATTATCAGGTACTTGTAAGACTGAGGCAGGAAAAACACAAGTTCAAGGCAGCCTGGGAAGCTGGATGATACCTTGTCTCAAAATTAATAAGGCAAAGCAAACCCAGGTATATCTCAGTGGTAGTAGAGAGCTTGTCTAGTATATACCAACTTCTAGCTTCAATCTCCAGTACTACAAAATGAGGGGGCTTATATATTTTGCAGAGTAAAGACAATTAATATTTACTGAAGTCTCATCACTGTACTGATGTATATTAAAAATTTAAAAACCTACAAGCCGTATAGGAAAAGAACATGGATAAGGGCATCCTGGGGAAAAAGACTATAGTTTGTTTACATGACTGTTGTTACTGGGTAAAAACCTGATACCTGCAGGGTAAGACCATGGAATGTTAGAGACACTTGGTAGGAAGTGCTTGCAAGAAAGTAGAAATGATTAACTTGATTAACTCTTCTCATAGATGGTGTGAGTGGGGAGTTTAGCCATATATGTAGTCAGAGGTAGAGTTTGCCATCATCTGTGACTACAAAGCAAAACAATGACTTGTTATTTATTGTGAAATAAAACCATCTTGATTTCCTCTTTATATTTTTAGTTTTGCAAAAGGCATACCTGGGGATTTCCAGCGGGATTCGGGGTGAGTCAAGTGACTGTTAATGTGTTTCCTGAGACTAGGTGGAAATAAGACACATGGCCTGCGTCTACTCAGGGCATCAGGAAATCTCATGTTGGTAATGGGAGGCTATAGTAGAGAGGTCCCTTGGGAGAGAAGGTTAGTCAGAGTGCATTTCACTTCCTTTTAATCCTCTAGATTTTGTGTAAATGAATGACATGGATAAAATAGATTAGCAATTGCACAGTGGTATGATCCAGAAGGGGCATATCCTACTTGAGTGAAAACATGTTTAGAATGGGTTTCAAGTTATGTTGGTTGAATTTACATTGGTGTCCCAGATCTTCAAAAAGGTGATGAACTTAGTGTGTCTATGAACCCAGGGACTTTTAGCTACAACCAGAAAAACAGCCTTTTCTTTGCTTCCTTGTTCACTTCCAGACATTCAGTTCCTAGAGCTTTGGACAGTTTTCCATTTCTGTTCCTGAGTATAAGTAGCTCACTTCTAGGCCACTGGGAGTTACTTCTTTCCTTGAAAAACTAACGGAATGGGACAGCAGTAAATTGAGTTTTCAACAAGATGACCTACCTTAAATGGCCTAAAAGAAGCATGATCTGAGTGGGCAGAAATGGAACCTTCAATCATTGTTGCAAGTGCTCATTGCTAGTAGGTGCCCTGTCTACAGACACAACTTTCCCACCAGAGGCTTTTTGAAGAAATGGAGGTGCTCCTTCATACGCCATGTCTTTGGATGGGGTGAGGTACTGCTGAGTTTCACCAATATATTTGTTTCTCTCCTTCAATTTCTTCTTTGGTTGGCTCCAGGCTCGTTCCCAACTTTTTCCCTTATTACTTTTTGCTTTTATTGTTTTGTTTTTGCCTCGGTTCTCTGAGTCAAGGACTTGCTGCTTTTTTGCTGCCAAGATGCAGACTCCCTTGCTGGCCTGTTGAAGGCAGTTTATCTTTGACAACATTCAGCTTCATTTTGTATTGTGTATGAGCATGTTGGGTAGTGGCTTGCATACGTGTTTATGTCTGTGAGAACTTGAGAGGACAACTTCCAATGTTGTTCCTTATGGTGCCTTGTAGCTTGGCTTTTGAAATAATTTCTCACTAGCCTGGGATGGACCAATTGGGAGAGACCAACTGGCAGGGAACAGACCCCCAGAATCTGCTTGTCTTCTTTTCCCCAGTACTGGGTAGCAAGCCACTAATCAATCATTCTCTCTCTCTCTCTCTCTCTCTCTCTCTCTCTCTCTCTCTCTCTCTGACTAGCTTTTGAGAATTTCTTACTATGTGATTTGATCATTACACTCTCCCCCATCTCCTCCCAGATCTACCCCTCCTTCCCTAGCCACCCACCTTTGTATCATTTTTTTAAAAAAAATATAATCAAGTATAATTTGTGCTGCCCATACATCATGGATGGGTGATTTTACCAACTATTAGTGTAGTTGACTTACCAAGGGCTACACACTTAAAGGTTCCTTTTCCAAACAGCTATCAGTTGCTAAAAGCTCCTTAAGTAGGAGTGATAATTTATGCCTATATCCCCCTCCATGACGATTTTGTCTAGCTTGATTTTGAATAGGTCTTTCGCATGCTGTTAAAATCATTATGAGTTCATATGTGGAACTTCCCTGCTTTGCTCAGAAAACACTTTCTTTACAGTCATTCACCACTCTAAGCTCTCACAGTCATTCAACCTCCTCTCTAGCCATGACACCTGATTTTTGGGAGGAGGGGATATGATAGAGAGATCCCATCTAGGACTGAGAATTCTTCAATCCCTTCTTCTCTCACTTTGACCAATACTGGGTCTCCATGTTAATCAATACACACTGGAGACATAAACTTCAGATTAGGGTTGAGAAATACATTACTTTATTGAGTTTAAAAATAGTTTATTTGGAATCCATTTAATACTATGTCCGTTTATCAGAATAATAGTAGATTCTTTGCTAGGATCTATGACATATATAGCCATATGTTCTTGGTTCAATAATAGTGCCCGGTTTGGGTTTCATCTTGTGGAGTGGCCTCAAATCTAATCAAAAAGTTGTTTGTTAATCCCATGATGTTTTGCCACTACTGCACCAGTGGGCATGTCTTGTCAGGCTAGTCCTTACTGTGTAGCTCATAGGGTTTACAGCTGGGTAAGATGGACAATTACTTTTCTCCACACTGTGTAAAGCACGTTCTAGCATGATGAAAGCTAGCCAGTAGGGATAAAGCTTCCAGGTAAGCACTATCTTGATGTATCTATGTCCTATGCATCCAGTATGTGTGTCTTCAGCAATAGGATCTTACTGTCAGGTCTGTGGAGGTAACCAAGATCATTAGCAATATAGACTGTAATGTTTGGGTGTCTATTAGATCTCCATGGCTAACAAAGTGAGGCAACCCATCCCTAGCACTGTGATGTCTAGTAGCAGCATATATATGAATATATATGGATATATATGGATATAGATATGGATAATTCTTCAGTTGTAGATTTCCATGTGACTTTTTCAGAAGCAGCTTGAGTGCTATTTTTCCCTCCTCATACTCCATTTTTTGCCCTGCCTTCCCTCTCAAATTAATCCTTCCTGTTCCACTATTCCCATTTAACTCTTTGTACCACCGTGTTCTATCTCCCCTCCCTTGAAAGCTCCCTTTACCACTGCCATGCATGATCTCTTACTAATTTTGTAATCTCTATAGACAATCCAAACAAAATACTTATCTGAAGATTTGAAGCTAACATCCACAAATGATAGAAAACATATGGCATTTGTCTTTCTGGATCTGGGTTAATTCACTTGGAATGATTTCATTTTCTAGCTCTGTTGATTTACTTGTAGATTTTAAAATAATGGAGTTTTTATTGTTTAATATTCAGTTGTGTAAATATACCACATTTTCATTATCTATATATCATTTGATGGACATCTAGGCAGTTCCTCTTTCCTGAATATTATGAATAGAACAGCAAGAAGATGAACATGAGTAAGCAGGTATCTCTATCACAGGTTATAGAATCCTTTGGGTATATGCCTATCAGTGGTATAGCTGGATCATATTGAAGATCTCTAGATTTTTGAGAAACCGCCATACTGATTCCCATAGTGGTTACGCTCCTAATAGAAATGAATAATTATTCCCCTTTCCCCATATCCATTCTAGCAATATATGTTATCATTTAAAAAAAATTAGCCATTCTGACAGATGTAAGATGAATTCTCAGAAGAATATTAATTTGCATTTCCTCAATGTCTAAAGATGTTTAACATTTTTCTAAGCATTTCTCAGCCATTTGTATTTCATTTTTTGAGAAATCTCTGTTTAATTCCATGCCCCATTTCTAATGGGGTTGTTTACTTGATGATTTTTTAAAAAAAATTGTTAAGTAATGAGTATATTCTAGATACTGATCTTATGTCAAATGTACAGCTAGTCAATCTTTATCACATTCTTTAGGGTGTATTTTTATGTGAATTGTGCTGTCTTATGCTGTACAGAAGCATTTTGTTTCATTTGTCTATTGTTGGCCTTAATGCCTGTGCTATCAGAGCACTATTCAGAAAGTTATTTCCTATGCCAAAGAATTTAAATGTATTCTTTAACATTTTTATTTATCACAATGAACTACCAGGTCTTATGGTGAAGTAGGTAATCCATTTGGAGTTGAGCTTTGTTCAGGATGTGTTAATTTTGTAGCCTATTACTTAGATGAATGCATTTAACCAACTGTAGATATTTTCTGGTGCAGTCTTTAGGGTCTTCTATTTATAAAATCATCCATCTTCAGATTATGATACTTTGTTGACTTTTTATATTGCTTTTTAAAGTCCTCTTTAGTTCCATCATCTGTCTTACTGCTCTACATAAAACTTCAAGTAGTACTATATTGAACAGGAGAAGGGAGATTGTACATCCTTCCCTTGTTACTGATCTTAATGAGATTGCATTGAATTTTTTTCAGTTTAGTAAGATATTGGCTATGGGCTTGCAGTATATTGTATTTATTATGTTGGGACATGCCCTCCATATTCCTAGATTCTCTGGGAGTTTTACAACAATATGCTCATGAAATTTCTCTTCTTGAACCTCTTTATGAGGTAGGTTACATTTATTGATTTTTGTATGTAAAACCATCTCTACATTTCTAGAATGAAGCCAGCTTGATCATGGTAAACAACATTTTTGGTGTCTTCTTAAATTCCATTTGCAGGTATTCTATTGAAAAATTTGAGTTCATATTCATTGAAGATATTGCCCTATAATTTCTTCTTGTATCTTTGATCTGGTATCAAGGTAATACTAGATTCATAAAAGGAATTTGGAAGTGTTCCATCAGTTTCTATTTGTAAAACAATTTGAGGAATATTGGTGTAAGTTCTTCTTTTGGAATTGGAAAATGAAATTGAAGACTCAGGTCAGTAGGTGAACATAGAAAAATAAATCTCATCACACATTTCTCAGTAATTTTGAACCTATAGGAAAACTTTGTGTGTGTTGGGGGGCTACTCTAAGAAAACTGAAATAATTAAAACTTTTGCTTGCTTTATTTCATAGATTCTCCCATAACAACAAGAATGGATCCTCAAGGCCCAGTAATGATTATTAGGGGATTTGAAAGTAAATTTGTTTTATGTACAAAGTAATAAATTATGCAATGCACTCTATTAACTTTGTGCGAAGGGATGTCTATACTTTGGTGTAAAATGGACAATTCAACTTACTACCAACTTTTCCCATCACTGTCAAAAATTAAAATCTCATTCATAAAATGAATCAACAAATATATACAAAAGCTAAATATAAAGTGATAAGAAAAATTATAAGAAAATCTATAGCAGCAACACTATCATTTAATTAATTCACAAATTGTAACTAATTTACAAGCTTACTGGGCAATGAATGATTAAGAGTAACCTAAAGAGCACTATTGTTTTTGTGATTTATTTGATGACCAAAGACTTAATGTAGTTTTGTCCTGTCCAAAATCAAATGTTTAGAAAACAGGACAAAGAAAGGAAAATCCATTAATCTAGATACCTAAAGAATTCCAACTTCATAAGGCTATCACTTTGACAGATAACTTCTGGAGCCTTTGAAAAATATAATGATGCCACAGTGCAGTTGTTTGGAGTTAAGAGAATCATTCCCATCCCCTTAAGTATGATTTCTGTTACCTGTGCATAAGTTGAGCCTGGGAGACAATGAGTGTGGATGTTTTTTTCTGGTTAAATAAATATACTGAGTCCAAAATACAAACAATAATAAGAAAACTATATAGAAAGGAGAGAGTGAATGAAGGAGGGAAGGAAAAGGAAGGAATCAGTTATTAAGGAAATATTATTTTGTATTTTGGTGTTTTGATACCACTTTCAGAATGCTTACTTTCTTAAAATGATTCTTTTTTAAAAACTCAGTTCTTTGCCATATTACACATACATATAATATATACATATATTTAACATATACATATATACATAAGCATAAATACTCATATACATGTACATATATGCATACATATGCACAGACAAACACAGACACAGACACAGACACAGACACACACACACACACACACACACACACACACACACACACACACACA
>CABHPR010145702.1:44407-63061 GCA_902168415.1 Peromyscus melanophrys | reverse complement strand
ACACACACACACACACACACACACACACACACACACACACACACACACATATATATATATAAAATTCTGGTTGCTCTTTTTCCACATCTTCTTTTGGACTCCCACCCCTTTGGGCTCTCTCTCCTCCATGCCAGTCTATTTTCTACATTCATGATTTGTGGTTCTGTTGTGTGAACCCACTTAATCAGGGCCATCTGTTTGATGGTTGATTTAGAGCTAACCAGTGGAGTCTGGTAGGTCACCAATGGGTACAGAACTGAAGGAAATGACAACTCCTACAGGAAGTAAATTAGCAAGGAAGGAAAGAGATTCATAAGCCCTTCTCCCATCCTTACATAGCTGTTGATGGGCCCATTCTTGGGTACATCCACTGAAGTTATGTAGTTGTTCAGAGATCATTGTTGCAATGGCTGTGTGTTGTCCTGAAAATGATGTTTTTCAGCCCTCTTTGTATCTCCCAGCTCTTACAATCTTTGTGCTTCCTCTTTCTTGAGCAATGTTCCTTGAACTTTGGAGGATATTGCATAAAATGATTTGTTTAGGGCTGAACACTCTGCTGCCACCTATTCCTGGAATTGTGAGTAACCATAAGTCTCTGCCTTCGCTACTGAAAAAAAAAAAGATTCTCTGCTTAAAGCTGACACTGGTAATTGGATACGGGTATAAATATATATCTAAAAGGCAGTTCCATGCTCTTTAAATCTATCTGAACAACAGAATTAAGGTTCCTCAAAGAGCCTGTTACTTATCCCATCATGGGTTCTTGAGTGGGTTAATAGTATCAGATATGGGTTCTCCTCCTGTGGAGTGGACATCAAATCTAATCATAGAGAAGTTTGATAATCTCATAACAGTTCTACCACTATTGCAGAAGTGGGCTCATCATGTCAGGCAGCTTAGTATAATAATTTATAAGTTTCATAACTGGATAAAACCACTGATACCCTTTTCTCCTTCAGAAGCCTGTGCAGCAGACTTATTGTGTACCCTAATAAACTTTGGCTGAAGATCAGAGAACATAACAAGCCACTAGATTAAACTTAGAGGCCAAATAGTGGTGGCACACACCTTTAATCCTAGCACACAGAGGCAGAGATCCATCTGGATCTCTGTGAGTTCAAAGCTGCCCTAGACTACATGAGATTGACTAAATCTAGGAGAGAAACAGAGCCAGGCAATGGTGACAGACACTTTTAATCCCAGTACTTGGGAATCACACACCTTTAATCCCAGCACTTGAAATATCATGCCTTTGCTTGGGAAGCATACATGCTTTTAATTCCATGAATTGATGGCTGGGCAGAGAAAGGTATATAATGTGTGAGGAGACAGGAACTAGAGGCTCTTTCAAGCTGAAGAGTTTGTGAGGTAAGAGATGGTGGCTGTGGCTTGCTCTGTTTCTCTGATCTTTCAGCTATTAACTCATTATCTGGCTTCAGGGTTTTTTATTAAAAGGCCTTTAGAAATTCGTGTTACATCTGGCATCCAACTTTTGGGTCACGAATTCACACACAAAAAAAGCACTTGCCTGTGACCTTGCAGTCCCTGGCTCAGGCTCGAGCTGCATTCAGCCAGAGTCCCTATCCTGCAGGCTATGATTTTGTTGCAGCCTCTGCAGCAAACTCCCCAGGCTCAGGCTCCAAACACACTGGAATTAGCTGCTTTTTTATGTTCCCCTGTGCAGACTGCTGGATCTTTGGCTTTTTCCCTCTCCCTGTGGGTTTTGGCTTTCTGTGGGCCCCTCCTAGGGCTGCTATCACACCGTCATCTGAATTGTCATTGTCAGCAGATTTGGTGAGTCAATTGTGATTTCTTAAAAGGAGGAATTCGTTGAAAGAAAGTTTTTTTTTTTCCACATTAAAAAATGGGAAACATTTTTTACAATGGAGAGAATTTGGTCTCTGTATGACAATACAATTGATGTTCTGAAAATGGAACAATTAAATGAGAGTATAATTAATATTGATGGGATAGATACAATGTCACTTATAAATATTATTTGATCATTTTTGTTTCATCATTAAAAAGGTTGGTTAATATGAGTGTGAAGAAAATAGTTTTAGAAAAACTTCTTAAAACAGATCATAGAGATATTCAAACCCAGACGGAATTTAAAGAACCAGTCTCAACATTGCAGTATAAAGTTACAGAGAAACAGCCTTTCAAACAGCCGACCTTACTCTATCCAGTAACCTTGCAGGAACTACCCAGTGATAGATATCCTCAATGCTGTGTAAGAGATGATTGAACTCCTGTGCAAATGTTAGATTTGAGGAGATTCAAAGAAGCAATAGTCTCATATGGCATCCACTCATCTTTCACGAAGCAGATATTAAACTTATGGTCAACCTGTAACAGAATTATCCCCCAATATTGGAGAGATTTGGTTAGAGTAGTCTTAGAGGCTGGTCTCCAATTATAATGGAGGACCTGGTAGAAAGATGAGGCTAAGACCATTGAAAAATAGAGTACGGTAAGAGGTACTGAAATTTGCTAAGATCAACTTCTTGTAGAAGATGATTATGCTGATATACAAAGACAATCTTTATATGATGACCACATCTTGGCTTTATGCTGAATGCCAGCCTTGAATGCTTGGGACAAAATTGAAGAAGCAGGAAAGAAAATTGAGTCATTTACCAAAGTTATACAGGGCCCAAAAGAAACCTTCACTGATTTCTAACAAAGATTGACTTCAGCAGTAAATAGAATTCAGAAGCTAGACAGATAATAATTGAATCTCTGGCTTTTGAAAATGCTAATGCACAATGCAAAAGGATAATTAAGCCATTAAAGGCAAGATCAGCACCTTTGGAGAAATGGATCAGAGATACAATTAATATTGAATCTCATGACCATGATGATGCTTGGATAGGAGAGGTGGTTTCCAGAGGTTTGAAGAAAAATAGTAATGCCAGATGTTTTGATTGAAGTAAACAAGGTCATCTAATAAGGGACTGTAAACAGGGTATTCCTAGAAATAATGTTTTCTGAAGGAATAATCCCAACAGAATGCCCCTCCCTTCTGGATTATGCAGAAGATGTGACAAAGGCAGACATTGGATTAAGGAATGTAGATCAACAAGGGCAGACAAGGTAATCTCTTGCCTTTGCTGTCTAGAAATGCCCATGTCAAATTCTGTTCAGTCCTTTCCTGTCATTGTGGAAGAAACTCCTTCTCAAAGTAATTAAAGAACCTAATGCTTATTGTAAGAAACCATACTGCTCTGGATGATAAAACAGCTTTAGAAAATAAAACACAAATTTAAGGAGAAATTATAAATCAAAATGGATAAAGATTAGATTGGGAACCTCCCCAAAGTTAGGGTTGGGGAAGGGTTTTGTTATTTTTTTCAGCAGAATAAAGATTAAATAATCTGAAGAACACTGGACAAATGAAACATATGAAGAAAAAGGACAAATCATTCAGAAAAAATGTCCCACGGAATAGATATTCTGCAGTGAACCATGACCACACCTAATAGTGACTTTTATATTTTTTGAAAAGATGATATGACCCCACAATGATGATTCCATGAGGACAAAGATAATGCCATTAAGTTGACAAACAGCACCCAAAGACCGCTTTGGACTACAAACTGCTCAGGACAATATTGAGATGGCTAGCTGCGATGATACAGCCTCACAGACTACTCCAATCAGGACTTGACCATAATACTGAATTTTCTTTGTGTCCCCATAAGACTACCAGTGTGCCCAATCAACAGGAAGTAGCATAGAAAACTATGCCCACATTCCCAAAATATGGTTTATGGTTGTTTGTCTTTGTTTAGGGGTTGGTTAAAAATTGTTATTGGTCATAATCAATCTCTTTCTAAAAGAAGAAAGGGGGATATGATATAGAAACGTATTATGTAAAAATGATAGGATAAAAGGGTAGATTATTGAATATACTCTGAAAAAGAGTTATAGAAATGATAAAGAAAAAAGGGAGAATATGGATATAAGATAAAAAGGTCGATTATTGAATCTACTTTTAAAAAGCAACCACTAGTTTTAAATATATTATATTGGATTGGAATTTTGTATATTGTATACAAATTTTATATATTGACACAAATTTGAGATTATTTTGTTAGAGCATACTGTACATTCGTCTCTAATCTTGTTCAAGGTATTGTACCTATATGGTTCATTTAACAATGTAATGCAAATGTCTAGTCCTTGAAAGTTGTTATTACCAACTAATTAGGATATAAAGAAATGCAGGTTAATAGTCACCAATTACAATCAAACTTGTAGTCATATTAGGTATGTTTTCATGGTCAAATATATATTTTAGATAGGCAGGTCATCTTTCAACACTTCAGAGATCTACAGAATATGAAATACACCAATGTACTTCAGAGAAGGTGAAGGGCATCAAAGAAGCTCCATATGGAATTTACGTTCTTTGTGGCAGAAGTTAGCCATTGGGTAAGAAAGTGCCCTTGCCTTGACTGCTGACAGTATGCTGTCCAAAAGGACAAGCAGGACATCATGAAAGGACTGCCAAACTTTGCCAAAACAAGGCAGGAAGGCCCTTTAGAAAGTCCTGCTTGACAGATGTGCCTGTCAGATATGCTAGGCCTGTAGTCTGAAGACGGATGCAACTAATGTTGCAGAGAAAACTTGGGTGACTGTCCAGGCAACCAGGTGCTTCTGTCATTTCTCACATTTTTTGAAAGTTTATGGACTTGACATTGTTAATATAATTCTTGACTGTACATATTGTATATAGTTATTATACTTATTGTATATAGTTTTTCTTATATTAGTTATAACCTTCTTTTATTGTTTTAAACAGAAAATGGAAAATGTGGTCATATATTGTGTACCCTAATAAAATTTTCCTGAAGAGCAGAGAACAGAACAAGTTACTAGATTGAACATAGAGACCAGACAGTGGTGGCACACACCTTTAATCCTGACACTTGGGAGGCAGAGATCTGTTTGGATCTTTGTGAGTTCAAAGCCATCCTGGACTGCATGAGATTGACCAGTCTAGGAGAGAAACAGAGCAAGGTAGTGGTGGCACACACCTTTATTCCCAGTACTTGAAATATCATGCCTTTGCTTGAGAAACACACATGTCTTTAATCCCAGGAAGTGATGGCTGGGCAGAGAAAAGTATATAAGACGTGAGGAGACAGGAAGTAGAGGCTTTTTCAGACTGAGGAGTTGGTGAGGTAAGAAGTGGTGGCTGTGGCTTGCTCTGCTTCTCTATCTTTCACTTTCACCCCAATATCTGGTACTGAGTTTTTTATTAAAAGATCTATTAGAATTCGTGTTACAGCTTCCAGTACTATGAAAACTAGCAGACAAGGAGGAGGCTTCCAGTTCAGTTCCAGATATATTTCTTTATATCATGCAATGACAGTTTGTGGTATCTTCAGTGACAGGGTCCTATCATTTAGTTCTGGTACCAAGAAGAATGACAAGAGTCTTCATTATTTAGGGTCTCTTTAGAGCCCTCCTGACCAACAGCTCATTGGGGGTATCCCACATTGGACACTGGAATTTTAGTTTAATAATTCATGGTTCCAAGAAGGAGCTTTTCTAGTCATATAGAGCAACTCCCTCCAAACTTAAAACAAACTTATCACATGATTGGTTGTTTCCATATGGCTTCTTCATGCTCTCTTCATTTTGTTAACCCTCCCTGGCCCTTTTCTCTTTTTACCTTCTATTCAAGTCCACTTAAACCTCCTTCTCTGGTATTCCTACTTTCTATTTTCATATTATCTAAGATCTCTTCACCCTCCCAATGACAGGTTTCTAGATTTCTGAACTCTATGAAAACTCCAAGTTGAACACATGTTATGAAAATATGTATGTGAAGGAGAACATTTGGTACTAGTTTTTTTTTTTTTCTGTGCCTGGGTTATCTCACTCAATATAATATTTTCCAGTTCCTTTTATTTATTTACAAATTTTATTTTTCTTTGGAGCCAAATAAAATTCATTGTTGATGAACATTTATTTGTCCTCCTGATGCACTAAAGACTGTGCCATGGTGATGTTACCAACCCTGGCCCAGTTGGAAGCAGTGAAAGAGAAGGAGCTTCAAATACTCCTTTGAGTATTCATTTTTTTGCTTCAGGTTGACCTGGCTGGAATTCTGAAGTGCTCTTTTACAGGGGATACCACAACTCTTTTCTCTAGTGAGCAAATGCTATTGTTCAATGAGAAGATGCTTTACTCCCTGACATTTCACATGAGTTGCATGAAATATCTTGGAAATGTTCAAGCCCATGAATTTTAAGCTATGAAGTTATACAAGTTGGGTCAAATCATAGTTATGTTATCATACTACCTTGTCACCATGGGTAAACCCATTAGCACTTTTATGTTTTAATTCCCTCTTAGCCAAACAGAGAAACTATTCATGTTTTCTTGGCAACGTGGCTAAAGGTGCAGCCCTACTATGTCCTTGGAAGCCCAGTGGTGTATTTGTATTGGCAGTGTTTAGAATGGTCTCAGGAAGAAGCCAAGGACAATTTTCTTAGACATTTCTCTTGAAGATGCCTTTTATTGTCCCCAAATTTCTTACATATGGTTTCTTAGTAGCCTCCTAGAGCCAAGTGGGATTGGTGGATGTTCATGGTTATTAGTCATCAGTTCAAGCTAGAGCTCACAAGTAGCTGATAAAGTTTTTCCTGTTAACATGTCTGTCATTCTGATAAAGGGGAGAAGTTCCAGCCAAATAACAAGTATGAGTCCTTCTCTACTACTTAAAATTAGATCCAGAACCATGAGATGTTGTTGCAATTGTCAACAATTTTTTTTTAATAACAGGCATGGTATATTGGCATTCCAGTAGCAGATAAATCATCTGCCACTAGAATACAGCAGGGGACACATGTTCCATGCATGTCCAGCCTACAGGCATTAGTAATTGCCAAAAGTAGAAGCTTTTAAGCCAGAAACACCCAAATGACCATCTCTCATTTTTGCAAGAATCATAGCACTAATTTTAAATCTTTAAGTGTCCTTGCTTACTACTTTTTGTTTCCATTAACATATTTTCTAGGGTACTTTGGCCCATGAATCATGCATCTCCTTTTGTCCTGGAAGGTGAGAAGAAGATGAGAACTTGTTTTAGTTAAAAGAAAATTTTTTTATCAGGTACTAAAAATACTTTCTGTACAAAAACTAGCATAAAGCACTGGCCAATACTCCAGATTTAGAAGGTCATCGCGTTTCTTTGCCCATGTTTGCAGCCTGATATAACCAATTGCCATCTATTTGATGTATTTATTAGTCTACATAGACTAAGGTTCTGTTGGTTAATCCTAGTATTGGCTGATAAAATTCAAAAATAGATGGGTATTTAATCACCTGATTGATGTGCTTTCTACTCTTTTTTTAAGGGTTTTTTTTTAAAAAAAATTCTTTTAAGTCATCCTCTCATATTTACTGAAAACAATGGTAAAGCCAAAGGTCAGTTCAGATAGACAACAGTTGTAGATATCAGATGACTAACAAGACCAAGTCACAGCTTTGGGGCCCAAATTCCTTGGGAGGGATCACGTTCATTTCCAATTTCTTTGCTTCATGAACAAACAAATCTCTTATATATAGTTATCATTTGAAACTTTTATAGCAGGTCAGTTTTCATGCTTTGGTTTTACTTTTTTTTCCATATGTAAAATTATTTGATATAAAAATCTGCTCCCCAGCCTCATTGTTTGGAGTATTTTCCAAGAACCACTGACCACTCCATATTTTCAGGCTTGGGTGAAAGGGGCAGAGGGCTCTTCCAAGGGCAAGGGTCTACTGTGTGAATATCATTTCTTTGAGGAGAGTATTTTCTTACTCAGATAGAGTTAAAAATTTGAGAAGCTATGTATTCTCTATACTATAGCAGACCTGGACTTGGAAGTACTTTAGACATAACTTTGAACCTGAGTCTCTGATTTTGGAAAATTATTTTACCCTATTAACTCAATTTCCCGTCTGTGAAATGGGCATCAGGAGGCCTAGTCCAGTGTTTCCTAAAGGAATCCATTGGAATGATACAAATATTCAGTCAGGGCTGGCACACAATAGGCAAGCTGCATCTCTTCAGGGAGGGCTCCTTTTAGAAATCTTAAATAAATTCTATAATGTTTGCCTTGTGTGAACACAAAATGAAAAACAGAAAAGATTCCTTCTCACCCCGTGGGTGGAGTGTTGCTTCTCTATATTCTAATGCTTTTTCATGAGAGAAGGGCGTCTTGAATGTGGTGGGAAAGGCCAGCCCACATGGCTGAAAGTCATGGAACACAAGATACGCTTTATTACATGGCTTGTTTCTGTACCACAGATGTGCACACAGATGTGGTCATCACCAGAGATAACTAGTTTACAAGCCCTCCCTGGAAACTGCTCAGGGTTCTTAGTAGAAAAATGATTTTTCAGCCAACTCTTGCACTGAAGCTCAGCTCATTATTAAAACATTTCTAACTGTTTCACACTGAAAAGAATTAGAAAGGAAAAATGACCAGCCAGGGTGCATGACTAGAGGTCACCTAGAAGGCTAAATTCTAGTAAAACAAAAATCTGTCAGGACCTTTTCTTTCTGACTTTCTTTTCTTCCCTCCATTACTACTCTTTCTTATTCCCTACTATTTCTTCTGTTTGTCTCTTTTCTCTTTTCTCTTATTTCTCCCTCTTTCTTTATTCCCAATGGAAAACCAACACTTTATGTTAAGAACATACTGTAGAACATTCTATTTGTAACTAACTTATTATCATGACCAGTGACATGTGTTGGAGGTATTATGCAAATGCCTGTTTTTTTCTCCAGAGAACTTCTGCTGTCCCAATGAGGGATATTTGTCCCATAATTCATATTTCACTCCGCTCCAGGGCAGATTACTGCCAAGGACTGACTGATAGGAAAAATACAAAAGGTGAATCAATCATCTCATGGTAAGGAAATAGTTCAGGAGAGTAGACTACAGGTAAAAGTAATGAAAAACCTAGATTCAGTCTCACTCTCTGCTATTCATAATTTTATGACTTTCCCAAATGGAGTAGTCCTCATTATTAATGATATATACCCAACATATACATGTGCCTATGTATATGTGTCTGTATATAGCGCTTGGCTCTAGGAGTGGGGCCTGAGGAAGGGATTCAGGTGAATGTGATTTATTGTGATAGAGATCTCAGGAGAAATAGGAGTGAATGAAACATGGAGCAGGGGAAAGATTGAGGCTCAGATGCTGCATTTTTGGTGATAGAATTTTGCATAATCCCATGAAGGGATCTAGAGTGTGAGTTGCCTTGAGATGGTTGCTTCTTTATACTCTTCATATCAGTCAGTTCTTGGCAGTAATTGGCCCTGGAGTAGAGTGAGACTATGACCTACTGAACAAATATCCCTCAATGTGCCAAAACATGTTCTCTGAAGAAGGAAGTAGTGTGAATTATTTTCTTCTGTTCCTTCGAATGGTAGAAGAATCTTTCCCTACTCTGATGGAATAGCAAGATTATACTTATTTTCCATAGCATACCAATGATATTGCTATTCCATTCTTCCATTCAAATCAGATTAAGTAAAATGCAAAATAACTCTCATAAAAATACCTCACAGAATCCCTCCCCCTGATGACTAGCTTTCATGGTACCAGAAGCTATTATCCAACCTTCCAAAGGAGAGAGGAAACAGTCCTACCTAGTTGTGACACCTATGAATCACATCTACTACCAACATGGCACAATAATTGTAAGGGTACAGTAGCAGGACGCATACCTTGGTGTTAACCAACAGCTCGATAATTAGATTTAAGACCCACTCTACAAAAGGTAGACCATTTCTCGGACTGGAAACCTAGGTAACTCTTTAATGCTAGTGAAATCATGGTTATTGGAGGAGAATCTACAACCACTAATTTACTAAACAAGCATAATTCCTAATAACAATCTGTGAACACTTAAACACTTATTCTTATATCCACACATAAATGTAGTCTTCACCTCTCATCAAGGAAACTTTCCTTTGAAACAGTTGGAGACCATTACAGAAATCCACAACTGATCAAAATGCTGAGCTGAGGAGCCCAGTCCCAGTGGATAACCTATGAAACAGCTCCACCTCTAAGGCTCAGAAAACATTGTAGGAGAAGGGGTAGAAAGATTTTATGAGCCAGGGGGTCAAGGAGTTTGCTATGGGACTGTGTGTCCTAGTAATTTAAGGAGCTACACCCATAAAATCTTATCAACATGATTGCCCAAATGTAGTTGAACAAGAAGGACACCAAGGAACATGAAAAAGTGAATGGGGAAAAACCCACAAGGCCTCAACCCTACACAAACAGCTATAGGCAACTGAAGAAAGCTGAGAACAGAAAAGGGGGCCTTCCATAGGGAAGAGCACATCAATTAGTTGTTTGAGTGCGAAATGGTCAGTCATAGCATGTATGGACTGAACAGATTATATTTGAGAATATATGTGTATATACATATTTATATACATATATGCATGCATTGATAATTAGTTTTTTAAATACCATGAATTTGAAGTAGAGGGGGGGGGGGGGGGGGGGGGGGCTTGGAAGATGGAAAAGGAAGAGAGAACTGTCACAATTAAATTATAACCTCAAAAATAAATGAGTAAAAAATTTAAAAAATGCATCACATGTACCTCATTAATTTTTTATTTGTTCAAGTCTAGAGAGACAGTATTTTTATCAGACTTACAGAAAATGAAAGTGATTGTGTGGATGGTTAACACTTATTATTGAGATTGTGCTTCATTCTAGTTATTTCAGATATGCCTTTTAGTTTTGTAAATAATCTATCTTTTTTTTTCTGGATGATAGATGATAGTTGACCCTTACAATTATTATTGAAATGTTAGGTTAAAAAATGGTCTGATTTGGCTTAATACATACACTTACTCACAGAGAAAAATATTTTTGATAACTAATCAAATATTCCTTTGATTAATAATTACTTTGTTATAATGACTATTGTCTTCTGGACATTGGACAATTGCAATGTTAGCTTTACATTGTTGTTATTCTTGAACAAGAAGCACTCTTAACTATCTCTGCCTTGTTCTTACATAAGTGCAATGAGTTAACACTAAATGAATGTTCAAGAAATCAAAATGATGACAAAGCCAAGAGCACGAAATGACTAAGGCTTTGTTGCTTGTGGCTTGAGGGGGTGGGAGGTGCCGCCCTCTGAGGTGTCTGAGTGGGTCACCCAACATACTTGCCAAGGGCTGGGAGGGAGGGAAAAATAAGTTGGACTGCTTTCCTCTTGGGATAAAGCCCAGAGTTACGTGGTCTGTAGTGATGAGAACTGGGTGGGCATACAATTAAAAAGAAAGAAGATGGATTGAAGTAGAACAGACACAGAGATGATAATAAGCTAAGTGTGATGACTCTGGTGGGCCCTGCAATACACACGCCTCACTTTTATATAGATGTAGCATCTCCTTAACTAACTGACTTTACTATAAGATGCATAAGATAGCTATACCACAGAAAGAAGTAAATTTTTAATAATACCTATGTTAATTTTGATGCAAAATATATTAATAGAAACAAAATTTATAGTAATCTATTTTGTAGATGAATTACTCTCAACACTTGAAATTTTTTTTTTTTTTGCTCCTTGTTCTCTAACTCTCTAATCTGAATATTATGATGAATGAGGTACTGGAGATGGGGAGGATACAAGTTTGTAAGTTAAACCATAGCTAAATCTTGTGTTGGTACTTTCCTTCAACATTATATATTATTTGATTCTAAAAAACCACCATTGTACCAATAAGAAAACTGACTCCTATGGATTGACGTTCATTCTACTGGCATTCAGCAGAACAGGGCTTGGATTCTTGACAATGCTTATGAGATACTGCATGCATAGGTATTCCCCTGGTCATTAGAAGAGCCAATAGCTTTCTAGACTTTCACTCTTTATTCCTCCAGTATTTTCTCCACCCTTCAGCCAACACACTCTATCTGTAGTCAAAGGCTAATCCTTGTCTTTCACCTGCTTAAAACCACTGGCCACTTTTTTTTTGGAACTGTGTTCCCCAAATTCCTATGTCAAAAGACCTTATGCTCAGTAACTTACTTTGCAATTAGGTCATTGCAGATATGTTTAATGAGAGGAGCTCATTAATACAAGCCCTAATCTAATATGACTGATCTTCTTATAAAAAGAAATACAGTGACACATTTAAGGAGAATGCCATGTGGATGTAAAGACGACACGCCTGGGAGAGAAATATATCTTTCTCCCCTACCTCCTAGAAGGAATGATCTTTACCAACAATCTTGATTTCAGACTTCTACCTCTAGAATTAGAAAACAATTTCTGTTGCTTATGCTACTCAGTTCTGTGGGCTTTTACTACAACAAACTAACAAAGTAATATAGATTCTTTTCCATTATTATTAGATGCCCAACATCCTATATTCTGGAAAAGGAGTAGAATATAAAACAAAGAACAAATATAACCTAATCTAAGAACAATGAGATTTTTGGAGTTGTGAATGAGCTTAGAAAAAAAAATCCATTGAGTAACTATTGTAATCTTGCATGTCGGGAATTGTTGCATTTGCACAATACAGGAAGGAATCTTACCAGGTGCCAGGAATTGCTGAGTATTTAGACTGGAATTAAATTGACATAGTACCTGTTCTCAGGGAGCTTACACTGAAGCAGGCAACTAATTACCCAAGCAGTTAATTATAGTAAGGGCTAAGAGTATGAATTGATGTCTTAAAAAATGTAGGAAGGAAGGAGAACTGATCCTTTAGTTGAAGGAATCAAAAAACCAGGGAGGTTCCCTTAAGGAAACCATATTAGGCTTCCTTCTAAAGGATAAGTAGAGGTTAGTAAAGGGGAGCAAGTGCTGAGAAGTGGCTTCAATATAAAATGGATAGAGGATATTTAGATCCCAAGGCCAGAAGGATTATGACACTTTCCAGAACCAAGAACAGGGAAGTGCAGGCAGGGCAGGAAACGGGAGGTAGAAAGTAGTGTTGATGGGACAGAAGCCAAGAAGAGTCAAATGTTGCAGGCAGTGATGTCATCAGAGTTACAAATTCATTCTGAATAATAGTGAAAAACTCATATGAGGAGATCACTTGGTAAAATATGGATGATGGACTTAACAATAGACTTAATAAAAATCTGCTGATGGGACACAACTGATAAAGTCCAGTAAGATGTTTAGTATGGAGGCAGGATATAGAGATGTTATGTCAATGTTGACTATAGCTTTCAAGTCAGACTAACTGGATGGCATGTGGTATTATTCATAGATATAGGAAATGTTCAGCCATTATTTAATTCTATGAGAAGAAACTGGTGTTTAGTTCTGCTTGTTGAAATGGAAGCAATTGTGAGACAACTGCTATCACATGATCCTTCAACCTCACTTGTCAAGAGTTCTGGACTGTCGGAGATACAAGTTTGTACATGGTTTGATATGGTTAGAAAGTAACTTGAGCTGTAACAACAGATGAGCTCATCTAGCAAGGCCTCGGTACAATTGAGGATTCTAACCTTCCAAGTTTGGCTGCAGGAAGATGAACCAGCACAATGATAAGGAGGGGCAGCAGAAAAAAAAGAGTAGGCCCAGAAGATGTGTTGTCATGAACGCCTGAGACAGAGGAGTTCAGGAAGGAGGCAAGTCATGGCTAAAAGCCTTTAAACAACTAAGTGGGGGAGTAATTTCTGGAGAAGACTCTGTGTGTTGGCTGTATTAGTGCTCAGTAGGAACTCCTTTGGGGGCCGGAGTGGAGAATTGAAAATGAGATGGAGAAGATACTGTGGACATCTTGCTCTATCCCTTTGACTGCTATGTCCATATACCAGAGGATGCTTATTATGAACAACTATACCTAAAAGGGGTTTTATTGTTTTGTTTTTCTAATGTTTTTACTACCCTTAGTCTAAGCTCAAGTCAAGTGATAGTAAAAGGAAGTGTACCCAGAACTAGCTCCCAAACAATGACTGTCAGGGATTTTAAAACTAAATACCCCAAACTCTTGACTCTCAGCTAACATTACAGAAAATAAGATCTCACATCATCTCTTAGAGTGACTGACTGGCTTGGTAATAGAATTCTCATGAACTTTCTGCTCTTCCCTAGTACAACTCCACTACTTCCTCAGCATTTTGCAGAATAATCTAAGATACAATTACCTACCTTTGTGTCCTTTCCTCAGAGACTGCTCCTGGAGAACAAGAAATGTATAAAAGATTAGGCAAGATGAGGCAATAGTTGCATATTTAAAGAGGATAGCTGAACAGGTGTATCAAGAGGAGAACAACATTTTAAGATTATGAAATATACTGGGCCTGTGTGAATGCTGATGAGGGGAATAGGGGAATAAAAAGAAAAGATTTTTATAGGAATCTTTCTGCACAAATACATGCATTTTCCCCTGATACCGTTGGTTAAAAGGAGAGAAAGATAAATAATAAAAATGAAGTAAATATAGTAGAGTTTACATTAGAAAA
The DNA here is from genome assembly GCA_902168415.1 of Peromyscus melanophrys. Taxonomy (NCBI): domain Eukaryota; kingdom Metazoa; phylum Chordata; class Mammalia; order Rodentia; family Cricetidae; genus Peromyscus; species Peromyscus melanophrys. The sequence goes on along the minus strand of CABHPR010145702.1, from coordinate 48,584 downwards.
CTCAGAAAGCCACTTACTGAATGTAACAGAAATAACAAAAGTTTCGTCTCAAAAAGAATGAAGCAGGCTCCATAGTTCTTGGACCTTAGCATGCATAGGAATTCCCAACATCTCTAGAATCCACTTAGTCACTGCATGACATATTTTCCCTCCAGATGTACAGGCTGAAGAGTCAGTTGTCAGTTTAAAACACTTGTACTCTTTTCTCAGCAATTATTTTAAGGAATGCATTTGAATAAAATGCACTTTTGGCATCATTTTTCAGAACGGGTGATGATTTATGGTTTTCTTGCAGGGACAAGATGGCTCTGGGCATGAGTCATGGCTGTATGCTGGGAAGGTTCCGATGGGAACCTTCTTCTTGCAGGCTGATCCCTACCTTACATGGACTTGAGGCCGTGCATGGCTTTTATTAACATGAGGACTTTGCTTGTTAAGGTATGGGATTCATCTTTTCCTTCACAACACAAGCCCTGCTCATGGTTCACACGCACCTGATTCAGAATCTGTGCTTGGGACTCTGAGTGGTTTGGGAATAGTAATTTGGAAAGTCTCTGATTCGTTTTCAGTTATGATGTGATGATGCATTCCCTAGTGCAGCTGGGAAATGGGCTAGTCCTCTGCAGTGGAGTAGATTAAAATGGCAGACAAAATTCTGATTCTGTGGGACATGTTTAGTGCAAATAAAATTTGTCCCAAGGCCAAGAAAGCTACAGACTGTAGCACTGATCTATGCTTCTCTTGGTTGCAAAATAAGTGGATAAATAAGATAAAAATAAAAATAAATGCTGTTTTATATACTGTCTTCAGATGTAAATTTTCCTTGAGAAAAATCACTGGTCCAGAGCAGATGATTTTGGGGGAAAAAAAACAAAGAACGCTGAAGTCTTTCATGGGCCAAGGTGATTGAACTATAAGACTGATATGTGAAATTTTCCAGGTAAAAAATGTTGCTGTCACTAATCTTGGCTCTGGTTTTCAAAATGTATTCTACAGCATTGCATGTAAGATGTTAATGTGCATACAAACCACCTGGGGGGCTTTGTAAAACTTCAGACTCCTCTTTGGTAATTTGAATTTTTTTTTCTTTTTGTTGTGCTCCCAGGAGGTTGAAGATTCTGATCAGTTTTGATCACAGAATGCTTTAGATCAGGGGATACAGAGGCAACTCTTAGAATTGCTTGTTAAGGTATGGGATTCATCTTTTCCTTCACAACACAAGGCCTGCTCATGGTTCACACGCACCTGATTCAGAATCTGTGCTTGGGACTCTGAGTGGTTTGGGAATAGTAATTTGGAAAGTCTATGATTCGTTTTCAGTTATGATGTGATGATGCACCTACCTACAACAGTGATTCTCTGGTCCTTCAAGTTTGAGGGAAACATAATTTAAAACATCTATGTCTTATCTTCCCATTCAAAATTCTACTTGGGAACAATTTGTCAATCCTGGGAGGATCTGTAGTGATAAAGGCTGGTTGCAAATTAGTTGGTTATACAATATCCCATCTCTTAACAGCCTGGGAAACTTGATTTTTGTGAAAGAACAGGACAATGAGGGGTGTCTACTCAAACAACTATTCATATATTTAAGCAGATACAAGAGGGATCTTAGAAAATGTTTAACCCTCTTTATAGTGATTCTTAAAGCCCATCTCTGGTGGATGTCACACTTTCTCCAAATGAGCTAGGTTCTAATTGGAATGATCAACAGCCCTCTTAGAACAATAACTGGAGCTTTTGTATTCCAAACATATGATGAACACCAGTTGGCTCTAAAATTTGCTAGTAGTTTAGCTACCACTAGGCTTCTGTTAAAAAGTCAGTTAGTGAAAGGACTATGTATGGAAGGAGTGCAAGGGAATATGATCCAAACACATTGTGTGGAATTCTCCAAGAATTAACAAAATTGCTTTTTATAAAGATGCTATGTAGGAATGCAGACTCCCCAAACATCCTAAGTTATTTGCCACATTTACTATGCTAATGTGTTGATATAACAATTCTTTAATGAGTTCTCATGAAGGTTCCATTTCAGAAGTGATCAGTCCTTGTGTTGTATGCAAGCATCTTTATTTTAATAAGCATTCTCAGAGGTTACCAAGGCAAGTGTTCTGTGTTCCATATTTGAGACTGAATTTTGTTTTAGTGTAATGGAACAGTCAACAACTTGGCTTTGTAAATATGTGTCTCATGAGTCCTATTTTAGTATTCCATTCTGGTCTTGAATGAAGGATATATATGGTTGCATGAGAAAGTCAGCATTTTCCCTTCCACTGTTATTGAAAATATTGTCATTAGTAAAAACAAAAAGCACTCTACAGGGGCTTATTGGCAGATAAGTTCAAACTTGCTCTTGTAATTGAAGGAAAAGGCTTATCAGAATAGAATATTTCTTAACATGTTTTACTATAAGAGTAAATGCACATTTGATATTTAATAAGATATGTATTGCCATCACTATAAACATGTAAACTTATGTAAAAAATTTCCAGAAACTGTTAACTTGATCTTCTAAAGCATTTGTGGCTTATGTACATGTTGGCTTATTACCATCCTCCTGGGGGTGTTTATACTATGGTTTAAGAAACATAACATTATATCTTGATTAAGATCTTTCAAAAAAAGAAATAAGCTCCCTTTATGCCTTTTTCTAAGAAACAAAAAATATTTCTTACAGGCATTTTTATATTGAGATATTTTATAATGAGTGTTATGCTATTTTTATTATTAAAATTTTAACATGATTATTGATATTAGAGCAAAATTAAACACTGAAATATAGTTATTTCTGTTAGTCTAGTTGCTTAGTACACATGCTAAAATTTCCACATTTATATATACATATAATTTTTGTTTTTAAGTTAATCTCATTATGTATGTGATTTAAAACAAAGAAACTTACGTTATTAAAATTAATAGAGTAAAAACTACTGTTTAATCATTGATCTAAATTCTTTTGAATATTGATACCATTTTAGAATTTTTTTTGAGTAAGAAATACTTCAACATTGTTGTGTTGTGGTTTATTAACTCTCTTTGACAGTTATCTTCTCAAGACTCTGGCACAATTCTACCCACTTTGTGGAATCTGAGAAGTCTTATAGAAGTATTCTGGTATTTATACCAGATTGTCTTTCCACACATCTTCTGTGGCTCTGTGGCTCCCCAGGATACTGTAAGACCCAAACCACTGTTACCTTAAAGATTGAAAACTGAGGCTTAAGAGAGCTAATAATTTGTCCAGTTTCAATCATGGAAGAAGCAAAACTGGCTTTGGAATTTGGTCTTCAGATGACCAATTCTACAATGGCTTCTCTTGGAATCTGGCCCTCATCTTTTGATCATTGGAAACCTCTCATAAGAGAGGTATGAATAACCTTATTTGTCACAGATTGTGGCTCTGACATCTGTTCAAATGGAAAAGTACTTGTTCAAATAATGTTAAATAAAAGGTAGGCATAAGAGAGCAAAGGAAGACATGTTTGTTTTAAGAAAACAACATGTCAGAGTTTGCCAAAGTGTTGATTGAATGCTTCTCTTTTGTTCCAAGATATTTGGGTAGATCTCAAAATGAGATATAGGGATGACTTTAGTGCAAAGGAATCTTTTTTAAAATTCCAACTTGCTGGATAAATACAGAATCTTATTTTAATAGGAATGAAGTCCACATGAGTATTGCATACAGATAAGTTTCTCATCAACAAAACACATTTTCCCCATGCCTAAGTGATGTCCTCAACTGAAAACTAAGTGACATTCACAGAATATTATGGCAACCCAGTTAACAATGGAAAACAAAACGGTGGAACCACCACCAACAGCAAACAGTCCATTAACCTGCTTGTTGTATCACATTATATAAGACATTTACTTTGATTTTTAATCTCTTAATTGTCCCCTTCCTTTATATAATAAATGCCAAGTTGTGGGCCATTTAGAATGACATTCCAGCGGGAGCTATTAAAGTTAAACTGACGATATTATTGACGATATTATCTACAGTCTATCTGCCTCTGTCTTTCTCTGTGTCTCTCTGCCTCTGCCCATCTGTCTGTCTGTTTGCCTGTCTGTCTCTTTTTTTCTGTCTGTCTATCTGTCTTCTCTCTCTCTCTCTCTCTCTCTCTCTTTCTCTCTCTCTCTCTCTCTCTCTCTCTCTCTCTCTCTCTCTCTCTCT
>CABHPR010145702.1:27146-44397 GCA_902168415.1 Peromyscus melanophrys | reverse complement strand
TCTCTCTCTCTCTCTCTCTCTCTCTCTCTCTCTCTCTCTCTCTCTCTCTCTCTCTCACACACACACACACACACACACACACACACACATACACACACAGATACACAAACATACTCACTCAGAATCAAGAACAAAAATTGCTATAAGCATGACCATAAAGTAGGTACTTGTTAAATAATTCTTGAAGGAAAAGAAGAGTGGTCCTTCATTTAGATCACCTTCCCTGTATTCACTAGTGACATACACTGACTACTGACTGACCATTGTAAAGTAGAAGGCCCCTCTTCTTCTTTCAAATGGTAAAATCCACGCAAAAGTCACTGTGTGTCCATAAGACATGGACTGTTATCTGCTGAAGACTTTGCAAATGTTCTTTGTTGTACGGTTTATGTATCATAGTGGAGGATATCAGGAAGATACACATAAAGACTCTCTGGCATGAATGTGTGAGAAAGAGCTAACATCAACATCTCTTATTTTCCTAAAGACTTGTATGCAGGGAAAGGTAACAAAATTGTGTGGTAGAAATTCAAGAGTAAACAGAGACCATGAGAACAAAATGAAGATTCTCTTTCTTTCTCTTCCCTTCAATGACTTTCCTTATAGTATATATTAATATGTATGATAAGTGATTTTTTTCTTGGGAAATAATTGACCCTGGATACTTTAATATTATTTTGATTTATTACTATTTTCCATAAAGTTATATTATGAAAGATAAGTAATTCCTAAAATATTCATGAAACACTTATTTATTCCAGTTATATGTATTCATTATCTAATTAGAAATAAACATCTAAATGAGAAACTGTATGAAATGCAACATCCAAGTCATTTAGAAAAAAAATTACAACATGGAGCTTATTCTCCTTCACAGGCAATTTCTCTGTTCCTAGAAGAACTGAAAACTTTGACCTAAAGAAAATGTTAAAAACAAACCCTGCTCATATCCATCTGGTTGCCAATAAGAGGGCCCACAGCCTGAACACAGGAACTGAACACAGGAAATTCAATATTTGTTTTGCATTGTAAGGATATTACAGCCATAAAGAGTTTTAAAATTTTTGATTATTAGAGATTCAAACAATGTTTATATACAAGATACCAGTGTATATAACACTGCAAACTGGCCCACTGCCCACCTGTATACATACAGCCCTCATTGTGTGCAGCAGACAGTGGTCATTGGGCTTTGACTTTTATAAATTGAATTAACAAACATTTAATATGAACCAGCTTTAACAAATAGTTTGGCCAGATTTAAGAGGAAGCTTTTATTGTTGGTAGTGCTTTGTTTTTATTTTTTTAATTCATTCTTGCTGATAGCTGTTGACAGAACCAGAAAAACATTAACTCTTCATCTTGTCTACAATTCAGCCTACAAAAATGTTTATATATACTTTATTTATTAGTTGTTTTTGTACATAACTTTGGATTATCCTCACCAATCATTCATTTATTCATACATTTTGCCTTCAAACACTGGGCTCAGATACAGGAGTCCTCAGCTTCTCAGATGGAGGTCCTAAAGAGTGCATAAAACTGAATCCACTCAATATCATCTCCTTGCCAGTAGAACACTCTGAAAGACTTGAGAAGAAATGGCTGGGACCACAAGTCTGTGTGTGTCTGTCACATACCTGATATAAGGCAGCCCTTCCCAGAGAGCTGTGAGAAACAGTTCTTGCCCCTTGTTCACTTTCCAGTTGTACAGATGCCTACAATAGTTCCAGAATTTGAGTGACCCCACTGACATTCACAAACTCAAGTCCTAATCACTGAGGCCCTAGAAGGTAAGTAATTGCCTTACATGCACACCAAGAAATTCTGTGAGAAAGTTGCATTTGAAGATGTTGATATATTTACTATCAAACTCTTCATCACATAATTAATAACCTCATTTTTAATACAGCAATTCTCTGGAAAACACCATTGATGATGGGTTCTTTTCATTATTATTTTTATATATATTTACAGGTCACTCTTGTTAGTAATGGTTTGTGTGCATCTTAAATCTCCTAGCAGATTAGGGTTGCCAGATAAAATAGAGGATACATTTGTATTTTGGTAAGTTATGACTTTTTGTATAAATGTATTCCCCCAAAGGCACATGACATACTTACATTAAAACTTTACTCTTTGATTTTAAAATTCAGATTTATTTGGGTATCTTGTGTTTTTATTTGCTAAATCTGGCAACTTTAAGTGCCTAGATATCACAATTTATGCTGCCCTCCTTCCAGCTGCAGCCTGGCCTGCATTAGGCTCTTGAATACCATAAAATCTTAACTCCTAAAACATCAGAAGAGAATAAAGTTTTTCATGTCAGGCTCAAAGCTGTTCAAATATATTTTATATAGTATTCTGGGACCCTATTTTATAGAGTACAGGTTATACTTTGTAAGACTGATGTTGGCCATTGACTACCTTATCAGTCATTTCATTGATCTTGAGTCAAATGAATGCCATGGTTATTGTACATAAGGACCAAGCTGTATATCTGGAGACCTGTGATCTCGTTTTGCCTCCAATTCTATCTCTGATTCTCAGCGTTATCATCTGTGACTAGGAGTCCTTCTGTGACCGGCATTCACTGCATTCACGGCAGACCATAGGAACTCTCCTGGTACTGGCCAGGTATGCAGCAGTGCTATAGCACTGTTAATGTCAGTATTTGTGTTTAGGATGTGTCCAATAAGTTTATAATGTAACAATTATTTTTTCTATAAATAAGTGAAAACACTGGGATAGAGTAATTTGATTCCTTACTTAATAGCTATTGGATTATCTCCTACTACCTGATCTTCATTGAGGCAAAATTCTATCAGTCTAACAGCCAGCTGGACTACCCCTATGCCAGTAGAAGTCATCTTGAATACTCTAAGGACTTCTTGAGACACCACATAAAAATTCCAGATTATTACCTTGGATCCAGGAGGCACAACCCCAGCCTGGGATGTTTGAAGCAATTTATACCTGATTTTTGTTGCTGGAAAATTTCTCTCCAGCTCCCAAGTCCCACCAGTCCCTGGTTCCCGGACCGAATCCATTCATAAAATAAACACACAGACGCTTACATTATTTAAACTGCTTGGCCATTAGCTCAGGCCTATCATTGTCTAGCTCTTACTCTTATATTTAGCCCATTTCTATTAATCTCTACTTTGCCACGTGGCTCGTGGCTTACCGGTACTTTACATCTTCCTTGTTCTGGCCGCAGCTCCAGGCAGTCTCCCTCCTTTCACCTTCCTGTTCCCTCTCCTCCCTTCTCTGTTAGTCCCGCCTATACTTCCTGTCTGGCTACCGGCCAATCAGTGCTTTATTGATACAGAGTGATATCCATAGCAGATTTTTTTTCCATCACAAGCCTGGATGCCCCATGTCTACCTTTGCTGGAGAGGAGATATTTTTTTCATGGTTAAGAAATTACTCTGTCTAGTGCTAAGAGTCAGGAATGTGATTGATCCAAAACACAACATTTAATGACTGTGATTGGTGCTAAGAGAAAAGGATGTGCGTGATGATGCTAACCAAGTGGTTGTGATTAGACAAACCTAATGACTGATTGGTTCAGATAAATGGCAGAGTATTTCAAAGCCTCCTACTCCTATACACATAGGCTTATATTTACTGAAGGAGTCAGGTAGGAAATTCTCTCCGGTATTACCTATACTAGTGCACCACTTGGTTGAAGGAAAACTTCTCTCAAGGGTGACCTTCATCACTTACTTTCAGCACTTGGGACTTAGCAGGCAAAAGAAAGATCAGAAGGACAAAGAGATTGAAAATTAAATAAGTGAAAGCTTTGAGCTGAAATGAAGATGCTGACGACGTTACATGGGTCAAATATTGCGTGGTACTGTTTAGGTCCAATGCTAGTTGGCTTCTGATCCTGGATTCCCAATCAATCACTCATTAACAGTTGGCAAGTTGTGAGTTGCCCAACTTCTAGAAATCCTATCTGCCTGGCATCCCACCTGCATCCAACACCTGTGACTGAATGATCCTGATATACCACTGCCCAGTTTGTGAAGCAGCAGTACATATCTGGACAGGAAAAAGAGAAATAAAGACAATTAGAAAGCAGAGGGGTTATTAAAAGTATAAGAAGCCAAAGAAGAGATGCCAAAGGCCAAAGGCTTCATTACATAAGACCTACATGAAGAAAGCAACTCTAATAAAGCCAAAGAGCCTCATACCCTAGGCCTACACGAAGACTAACACTTGGAGGCTGTTACTTGCTGCTGTCTCCACACGCCTGCTGCTGCTAGAAGCTGCCCAAACTGAAGAAACAAGAACTACCAGAGTTTACCATTTGATGGATTCCTTGCCTACTTACGATTTCTCTCTAGATAGAGCAAAAAAGCCTTCAGCAAACTGGTTGATAGCATATTAATGGCCCCGAATCTTTCCCTTCCCTACATCTATACCCTTTGACATATAAGGCGACGGAGCTGAATGCTTCCTCCTTGATTCTGACTATAGTCATTTGGACTAGTATTAGCCAATAAGATGTTGAAAATCAACTCTGCTTGTGTATTTCCATTTCTAATGACACAACTCTGCCTCTGCTATGAGAGCATGCCCTGGCTAGCATGGAATGGAAGAATGAGGTGGAGAAGAACAGTCAACCTCTGTGCATTCCTGTCTCTCACGTAGGAGAAGAAATAATCAGATTGACAGGTTTTTATTTCCCCCAAGAATCCTTACTCATTATTTATGTATAGATATTGGCAAGGGTTCAAGAAAACATATTTATGCAGTATGTGTCAGTCTTAACAAAAATCTGATCTGGCTCTAGAATTCTAAGCATACCGAAGACCTACAGGTAAATTTTATTTTTATGTTGCCTTGTCTCTTTAAAGTTCAAAGAAACTAAAGAGAAACAGTGATACAAAAAGCAGAGAAAAAATGAAGGGTATGAAGTGTGCTTGGTCCATATGGCAAGAGTTTTGTGTCAAGTGATCTTGAGTATTGTGAGAGTGTTGGTGTTTGACCATGTGGGCATGGTCTTGACTGAGGCTGGAAGTGAGTACTACACTCCTAAATTCCCTCACTGTGATTTGCTCTATGTGGGCATCAATGACCAGAACACAAGTGTGTCCTCAGTGCTATGCTTGACAGAGTTCAGAATCATCATTTCAGGTCCCATGCTACCAAATGACCTTCAATAGATAGTGGTTTAGAATTAAATTATCTGATTTTTTATTCTAGATTAACTAATAAATAGAGTCTTCCAGATCACATTTAGCTGGTGTCTAATGGCTCCTTTTGTTTCTGAACAGTTAAGTACTATGAGAAAAAGGAGGAAAAGGGAGGGTTACGGGTGTTTTATGCCAGGCCTAAAGATTTCCAATTTCTTCATATATTTCTAAACAAGTAAACACACTCAACTGTTACTGAAGACTGTAACTGTCCTCAAATATAACCTGCAAAGTATGTCAGGTCAGAATTTTTACCAACCTTTGACAAAAGTTCAGAAACTTGTACCAATAAAAGGAACATAATAATTTCACAGTGCTAAGCATTCCTAGTCTCAATGTCACCAGAACTCTGCAATGAAAGCAGATAAAAACTGATGTGAATTTTCTTTAGGTTTTTAACTTTGGAAAGAATTCCTAGATATAATAGGTATGTGGGAAAAAATTATGTTGACAGCACAACAATCCATGCACTTCCTAACATGACTAGTCATGTACTGTACTTCAGTACAAACAATGAAGTTATTGTTCACATGGGAAAACAAGTAATTTGTTGAAGGCGAAAAGGTGAAAATGTTCTGTAACTTGATTTTGTTTTGGTGGGATGAATGCTAATTTCTCCTCATCTTAAAAAGTGTACTTAATAGACCCATGTCTAAAGAGTTGGGTACTTTCAAAAGTGAGGATTCCTTTAAATTTTCTCACCTTTTTTTAAAAACTTATTTAAATTTTATAGTTCTACTTTCTCATTAAGTGAGGGAGGAAGGTTGGCCAATTTCACCACTGGATTTTTCTAAGTTGCAAGAATTGGAGGGTTCTGGCTGGACATCCTTCAAAGATGACAAACCAGTGTTGGAATGAATGAAGCTAGTGGGAAATTCACTTTACGGTTCAAAAACAGAGCTTTAACAGCCTGGTTCTTTGAATTTCCTCCTTTATTTGATATTAACATTTGTTTTTATCAGCTCTTGCCCAGTGAGCTGCAGAGTGGGGATGAAAGAAGAGAGAAATCAATACTGTGAGAGAGAAGAGACAGTTAGGTGGCTCTGTGCCATGCCATTTCCCATGTTTCTGAAATCTACACATTTATTTAATTCTATATTTAGTGTTTAGATATTTGTAAACTGGAGTTTGGGGTATTCTTTGATCTTCCAATAGATATTAGTAATGTAATGTTTAGAATTCTAGTTTTATTTATTTTATACACTGTCATACTATACTACCCAGGTTGGTACTGATATATTCCCCTGCCTCAGTCTCCCCAGTGGTAGAGTTATAGGCCTGTACCACCATATGAAGTTTAAGGATTTCTTTAAGCCATGTCTTGGCCTGAGGAGACACTTCAGTTCATAAAGTATCTTCCTCACAAACATGAGGACTTAGTTTTGATCCCCAGTGTGCACATAAAATGTGGGTGTGGTAGAGAGTAGCTTTAATCCTAGCACTGTGGAAACAGGAGAATCCTTGGGGCTGTCTGGCCAGCTAGTCTAGATGAACTGGTGAGCTCCAGGTTAGTGAATAGAACCCTTTCTCAAAAAATAAAATGGAAAGAAATCGAGTAAGACATTCAACATTGACTTCTAACCTCCATGGGCACATGCACATGTATCTTGCACCTACATATACATTCATATACATGAACATATACATACAAACACAGCATGTACACACACACACACACACACACACACACACACACTTTCTTTCTTGATTAAAATATACTATAAGTTGGGTTGATAGTTTTCTAAACTAAAGGCCTATTTTCTTTTCTTTTTGCAAGACCTTTAAAGTAGAAAAATAAATAAATGATAATTTGTCATTTCTCTAAGAATAATAATGGGAAGTAACGATTTGCATAGACTCCAGAAACGAAACTCTTTGGACCTGCACATATTTATGCAAACACTATAAATAAGCTTGTCTGGAACCTCCTATTCTAGGTGTCCATCCTTCTATCCCAGCACAATATAGTAAAACAGTTAAAATGAAAGCTTTAGAAAAGTTCTCAACTAGTAGGGATCAAATTCCCAGCCCCTTCTATTCTGTCTCAGAAGCTTTTGTGGGCGCCATGGTCAGACTGGATACTTCTTCCTACATTTGTTTATGGGCTCCTCCCAAGTATTTGGATCTCTCTGGTTTCCACTGAATGTCTGCGGCTGAGAACAACCATGTGAGCAAAAATAGTCCTGGGGCAAAACAAACTCAGACAGGCTATAGTGAGCAGGGAGCTGCAGCCTGGAATATCTGCATCGTCATCAGTCAGTGTTAAAAGGAGGTCAGGGGATGTTTCTGGATTTGAGGCATAAGCAGGATATGGAATTTTGGAAGGCTTCTTTCTATTGATATCCATGTGATTTGGAGGTTTTTGCTCATAGCTCTTGCTGCTAACTCTGAGTGCCAGAGTAAATAATCATGGTCAGGGAAAAAAAGCCCTCTGGAGCTCATTTAAAGAAAACTGAAAGGAGAGATTTTTCCTGCCAAACTGGGCTTCGTCTTTGAACCCACAATTGAGAGAGATGGAGACAGAGTAAGATGTGCTGCAGTCTGGTAGACGATTTACAAAGGAGGAGTTGCCATTTTGAATTTCACTTTTGGGTCTCAATTACTTGTCCAATTATTGCCATATCATTTGGTATTTGCTATGTGTTCTTCATGGAATGATATTACTTCATTTCCCCCATGTAAGACACAGGTACCTGCTATTCCTGACATTGGTTTATAGATGGGAAAACTGACACATAGTAGGGATGGTAGCTAATTATCTTGACTGCATTTGGAATGACACAAAGAACACATGTTTGGTTGTTTCTGTGAGAATGTTACCAGACAGGTTGCTTGAGGAGGAAGACTTATCCTGAATGTAGGGTGTACATTCCACAGACTGAGGTCTCAGGCTAAATAAAAAGGACAAAGTGAACTGAGCATCATCATGTGCCTCTCTTGACTGTGGACTGACTAGATGTGACTAGTTGCTTCATACTCTTACTGCCATGCTTTCTCTGTCAAGGTAGATTTTGTTTTTGTGTTGGCTAGTTTTGTCAATGACATAAGTCAGAATCATTTGGAATGAGAGAACCTCAGTTGAGAAAATATTTCCACCAGACTGGCCTTTGGGCAAACCTGTGGTGCATTTTCTTGAGCAATGTTTGATGTGGGAAGACCTAGGTCACTGTGAGGGGTGCCGTCCCTGGACTAGTATCCTGGTTTCTATAAGAAAGCAGGTTGAACAAGTGATGAGGGACATGCCAGTAAGTAGCATTCCTCCATGGTATCTGCATCAGCTCTGCCTCCAGGTTGCTGCCCTGTTTGAGTTCAATGGAGCTGCAAGTTGTGAGTTGAAATAAACCATGTCTCCATCCCCAAATTGTTCACTTTTATCATAGCAAAAGGCACCCTTCAAAAAAGTGTCACAAAACAAATCCTTCTTTACTTAAGTTGCTTTTGTCAGATGTGCATACAACAATGAGAAAAGGGAAAATGTGAAGTGTAAGAAGAAATAAAGAGACAATAATTATGATATTGGCTATAGTACACTTGATACTTGGGTACATCTTTCCTTGTTCAGATTTGTCTTTTGTCTTCACTAGCTAGCTGTTTGTATAAGGCAAGTTACTCACCCACTGTTATAGTTACTTTCATAGAGACAATTTTTTAAAATCTCTGAACCTATATTAGAGAATCTCTCAATGGAATGGTTCATCAGAATAAAGTTTGTGGGCTAGTATAGATTGTCAATCTTCTCTGTTAAATACTATTACCTATTAGGACAGAAGACCAAGACCTAATTTTACAATAATATATAATACTCTGTTGTTATTTCCAAGTAAAATTTTCTTTTAATAAATTCTTATTCATAAAAATGATTTCTGGGACTCAAGATGTCTCAGTGGTTTGCAAAGGTAACTTGTCTCTAAGCCTCCTGAGAAGAATTCTATGCCTGAGACCCACAGGGTGAAAGGATATCATTGATTGCTATAAGTTGCCTTATGACATCCACAGAAACACCTTGGTACATGAACCCTGTGTGCCCATAAGCAAATTAAATCAAATTTAATATTTTAAAAAATTATATTTAATAGTGATAATAATTTCTGAATTAGAGACAGGGCCAGAAGGAACAGAATAATACTGTAAGTCACATTTTGTATATGTAAAAATTGGATGTATTTGAATTTAGTAATGTCTTGTAGTTAGACAATGGAATGGAGATGTGAGTAAAGAGAGAAGATTCAGCCCAGTGTAGTAGCTGTGTTTATTGACTCTGCCATCATCAAACAGGACCACTTTTGGTTTTGACACTGCCGTTTTCCTGGTGGATTTAAATTGCCTATAAATAACCCAGTCTCTTCACTGTTAAGAGGGAATAGTAGAAGTCTGTCACATCCAGTTATGAGGTTCATAATAGACATTTTAGGAATTTTAAATCGTTTTTACTTTAGAAGATGTTTGATAAACACCTTTTACTTATTCTTAAATGCCTGACACTCAAGAGATGCTAACATCACCAGTTTTATCTGGGCACATTTGCTGAATTAAGTATCCTAGTATTTGATTCATCAGCAATATAAGGTTTTCTAAGGTTTGTAGTTGTAAAATATTTACACATTTGGAACCATCTTATGGCTGTTTTGTGATTTAGAAATGAAAATACAGTTTTTAGCATCTTCCTTCTTTTTCACCACACAAAACTTATCAGCCAGACTTCTACATTCTCCTTCCATCATGGAACATAAATTGCCTTCTTTTTATACCACAAGTTGGAACTACTAGGCACCCAGCACAAGCACTTCCCCCCACGTCTATATCTTCTGTTCCTGTGTAGATACACTTGTTTTTTACAGCCTCACTACAGCTATGCTGTAGCTTCTTTTTCTCTCCAAGTCTTTGAGAGAGCCCAGATACTCTAACTCAGCTACAATCCAGATGTGCTTATGTAGTACTGAGAAGTTCTTGTTTTCCAGTTGTATAAGCATCTAAGTATTTGAACAGTCCCTGTTATCAGAGTTTCTCTCTATCTCTCATGCTAATTTTATGTTTCCTTTGCTTTTCATCCAAAGCACTGGGCCAGTCTAAGCTCTTTGCGATCTAGCCTCCTTTAGATCCATGGTCTCCACCTACCTTGCTAAGAGGTAGATGTGCAACATTTTCAATCTGAGGCTTGTGCTTTAATCTGCTGGGAATCTCAAGACATTCTAAGTTAGTGGGTCTGGAAGTGTCCTGGAATTCTGTAGTTTCAACAAATTGACATTGCTGGTGCTGCTTTGACTAAAAAGCCTGCAGATGTGTGCAAGAGTCTCTTGGCTCTTCTTTCTGCCTTTTATCCTATTTTCCAGCCACCCCTACTACCATAGCTGTTCCTAGAAACAACCCTGGTTGTTTACCATTAATGGCTCCTCATAGCTTTTAGAAAGACTCCAAACATGTGTACCTAGTATTTAAGGCATCTTATTTAAAATCCTACTAGATATTTTCCCCCAACTCTCTTGGACTTCTTGTCAGCATTAACTACTCCTCTTTGTGGAGAGTACCAGATTGTGCCTCTGGCCAGTCTTTCATTCCTTTGCTTCCATGAATGATTGGTATTTGAGTAGCCCTTGCACTAAAGAATACAACCCCAGAGTCCAGCCTGAGTGGGGAACCCAGGGTGTTTATTGTCAACTTTCACTAATGCCAGAACATGTGACATGTTTGGGATATTGCTTTGGTGTCTAATCCAGTGGTGTGTAGACACAAGAATATAATGTGTAGCTCATTTGAGGGTGGAGTAAGGGAGGTGAATATAAATTATTGAGCTATCCCTTCAGATTCAAAATTGAGAGAAAACAGGATTCGGCTTCAATATTAACCTTTAAGAAGTGAGCAACAACTTAAGGGCTATTGTCAGTCTTCCTTATTTGAAGGTAATATTGCATCAAATTGTTTCTGTGAAGTCCTTATGTGCTCTGTGCTCAGAGCATGAGTCTAAGAGAAATAAACTATAGTGTCTAAGTGTTGGTGCCTGAAGGCTGATGGGACACTGGTGATGATACCTTTGTGGCTCCGTGATGCTGTTTACATAAGAGTTTTAAATTACTTCTCTTTATCTTTGATGAGTCCTTAGCACCAATGTGTCCACTACAATCAGAGTAAATTATTGACTTAATTGTGTTTATAAAAATTGAAACACATAATTGCATTAAAGCATTAGTTATTTGCATTCGGCTAGTTACTATATTAATAATTCTGAATCATTGAGTCACTGGTTCATAATCATTCCTTCTGGTGAATTTATAATGACAGGAGCTATTATCTATATTAGGAAATCAAGAATTAAATAAACTTTTCCTTACCAGTACACTTAGGATACATTCATGGGAAGCTAGAGTCTTATAATTCAGCATTTGGTATATGGGGTTTTGTGACAAAGTAAATAGTGGTTCCCAAAATCTTGTTTCAATATCTGGTTCCATAAATAGTGGTGATCTGGATTGCTCACTTTATTTTTCTGGATGTCAGTTTCCTCAGTCATGATATGATAGAACTAGAAGAAATGTGTTCAACCAGAAACATGTATGAGAACTTACTTTGCAGTAGGAAATGGGATAGATATACAGATACTCCCTGACTTATGATGTAGTTATGACCTGATAAACCCATCTTAAATTGAAAATATGACAAGTTGAAAATGTATTGAATACACCAAACAGTCTACAACATTGTGCACTGTGGAGCGATGATAGTCTACTCTTGTGATTGTGTGATTGTGGGATGTGTGGCTTGATGTCTGGTCCCAGTATCATGTGAGTATTGGACTGCATAATACTAGGCCAGGAAAAATGAAAAATCAAATTTGAAATATGGTTTCTCAAAATACATGTAGATTTTGTACCATAGCCATGCTAAAAATATCATATATTAAATAATCCTTAAAAAGGGATCATTTTATGTTTGTATGTGTCTATAAAGATACAGACACTCATGATTTATGTGTGTATATGAGATAGCATGGAATAGTAACTTATGAGCTTCATGTATTCCTTGTTCATATCATGTCAAACTTGGGAAGTTCTGTCAACTCAGAAGCATCTTTCCCATCATACACCTAATGAACTCTGCTACTCTGTCTCTTGCTTGATCTCATTTTTGCTTACTTTCTCCCCCTTGTCTTTATTTTTCCTACACATCTAGTTTTCCTGTTTATCCTGTAAGACTTAACCTCAGGAGTTGCTTTACATGATTAATCTTGACTTGGCAGAGTATACCTAAACCATGCCCTTGAATTTTATCTTAGTATCCTATATGATGTCTATTTGTCTATGTATAAATTCACTAGGTAAACTGCTTGAGGCAAGATTGTATGTGTATGTTTGTGTGTTCTTTGTTGATGGCAAAGCTATATGTTTATTGGGTACAAAGGGGGATATAACAATAAAATTGTCTCTCCACTGTACCATGACTCAAGTAATAAGGGATTTGACTTGATAATCTATTTTTGAATCATAAATGTAACTTTCCCTGTCTCTTACTGCATCCTCTAAGTTTTATCTAGAGCATTGACTAAATATAGTTGACTCTTATATGACTCTTTTCATATTCTGCTTTGATTTTCTTTCCTTTTACTGTGTTTAAGGATATTTACTAAATGCTGCGTGATATCTTAAAAGTATATAGTTGAATGATTATTAGAAATACTAAACACCCACAAATATGAAAATGTTTACTGGCTGGTTGTAGCCATTCAAATGAGCAGGGTACCAATATGTGATACAGAGCAATAATGATACTTTGGGTAAAACTGGACAGTCAGTTTCGGTGCATACATTATTTGCCACTAATTTTTATTTGTTAAATATTTGTGTGATGATGATCATGGAGAGAAAGAATGGAGAAAGCCTCCCATAGAAGTACAATGAATCATCTGTAAACCTTAGAAAATACCTAGATACCAAGACATTATGGCCAGTTTTTCTGACTTGAGAAGGTGTGGGGTTGAGCCACAATAGTGTAGTTACTTAAAAATCTTCCACAGAATGAATTGAAAAGAAGCCAGGCTTGGGAATATCTGTAGCAGGCATAAGACAGGAAATATTTATCCAGAAGATTTTGTGATTCTCTTAAGGGGTTGTTGCTTTTGAATATTTACCCTCAAGCCTCAATTGTTTTAGCTCTTGAGAATATTTCTTGATTTTAGGCCTGTTTGTGTAAGCTAATAGATTTTAGTGAACACAGAAACAATGTGTTAATTAAAATCAACCATTAAATTGAAGCAGAAATGCCAACAATTTATTTGTTGATTGCTGACAGATTGGAGAAAGGGATCTGAGCCAGTTCATAGACTATATGTTGTACCAACAGGGAGTAAAACGAGTTGATCTTTAAAAATTCTGTAAGAGGCAGATGTATTCATGGAGTCTCTCAGAAGGTCTGGAAAACAAGGAGGCTTGTGTGGTCTAGAAAAGGAGGGATCAGGACCTTGGATCTCCTCCCAGAACTTCTACTAACCACATGTGTGACCTTAGGTCAATCATTTAACCTTCTGAGTTTAGTTTTCTTATCTGCAAATGCATGGCTATGTTAATTATTCTCAGAGTTCACTCTTAACTTAAAACTTTATACTTTAATATACCACATGAAATTTCTTTATAATTCTAAAATATCTAAGGAGGCAATGTTTCCCCAAAAGCTGAGCTGAGCTAGAACAAAAACTCTGCTGTTGGATTTCCTGCTGAATCTCATGGATCAAGGTGGATCGTCTGTACAGGTTCACAGTGCTTCCCACTGTCATCTCCAAGAAGCTGCCTGTTAACACCAAGTACTGAACTTAAGTACTTAGTACTTGATTATCAGCATTCAGATAAGAATGGTACTTTCAAATTATCCGAAATAATGCATTGTCCAATTCAATTGCATAAGCTATTCTTTTCATTACTATTTAAAGAATAATATATGGAGGGGCACAGAAATTTTGCATGCATTTTAATGATTTTTTTCAAAGGGAACACACCCATGGAACTAGGGCCCAAATCAATAACCAGAATACTATGAGTTTGAGATCTACCTCAGCACATTTACTTCAGTTCTGTCTTCCACTCCCCCAGTGATAAATGACTATCCACACTAGTAATACTACAGACCGTTTTTTGCTTTTTGTTTCTCTTCATTTAGCCAACATTGTGTTTGATATCTGTTCATATGGTAATATTAGTGGAAATTGTTCAATCTTAGCTCTATATAATAATCCACTGTACGTGTATAAAATAATTTGACGCTGATTACCTTGTGGATAGCTTCCAGTTTGGGGCTCTTACAAGTAACACTTGTATGAACACATTGATCCATGCCTTTTGCCGACTTGTATTTTGGGTATGTACTTCTAAGAGAGGAATTGTAGGATCATGAGGTACAGCACACCATTCTCCATACTTCAAAATCTGACCGCTTGTTTAGGGTTGGGCTCTTCAAGGGGACACAGCATTGATTCTTTGATTAGTATGCCTAAATTATAGATGCATTTTTTTCTCATATCATCTTCAGCTGGTGTTGAAGCATGTTTTGTTCACTGAACACTAATTTTATATATATATATATATATAGAGAGAGAGAGAGAGAGAGAGCTCATTATCCTAAGTAGGAGCAACAGGATCTCAAATGTCACTGGGAGTTTGAAATGGAATGCTTGATAGAAAATAAAAAGGAAAATAAAAGAACACCATGTTCTGTTAATGGTCCTATGTGACCTTACTTGGTATTTGGTATGGTGAGACTGTGCTTTGTTATGAGTTTAAGAGAGGATGCAGATGAGTACTCAGAACCTAGAGCAAGAGCCTCTCAGATGTTAATCGCTGCCATTAATCCTGAGATTCAGTCTATAAACAGCTCTATGGTTCTTGTCTTCCCATGCCTTCCTGAGGATCCATATTTTGGTCTCCCAGAAAGTCACCTGCTCATTATTTCCACCACATTTGGGTGGGGAAGTTTGGCCCAAAGAACAGTTCCAATGCCTTTGTGCTACTATTATTGGAGGTTTGTTTCTGCCAGAGGTCACATTCACTGTATTTGCCAGTGGCTTGCCAACACTTAGGTGGATAGAACCAGTTTATTGGGCTTAGATTAATAAAAGAGCCTGACAAAGCCTGGTGGGGAGTGGGTGGGCATCTTGAAAAAAGTGAAAAATCCTTCCTTGATATCCACAGAGTTAATTATGGTCTGAGTAGGACTATGGGCATCATCAGCCTTTTCCTGGGGACTTAAGAAAATATTCCACTCCCATTAAATATACAGGGTCTCCAGTATCTTCTCTGATCCATGGTTTGAGGGTATGTGTCTTACTGAGCTATATTTTCATGAGAAAGTATAGGGAAGCAAGGCAAGCTGGTAGAAGACACCAAACATTATATTGTTTTGCTTGACCCTATGGAAGTTCTGGAATAGAAGTTGTGCTATTCTGGGGAAACCCTGCATTTTGTACTCACTCATTGTTCATGTCATTTAGTCACTAGTTGTTGGCTGTCTGTGAACAATCTCCAAGGGAAAAAGCTGCCATTCAGACAAGTGTACTTATTCAGAAAAATGGGACCTGAGAGCCAATGGTTGCAGGTAGGAGGTAGGGGAGGCAGTGGATGCTCTGGCCAGTAAAAGAAATAATGGCATTAGTTATTTCCTTTTAGCTACTCTGGCCAGGTGGGAATAACAGTGCTGGTTACATACAAACTGAGATTAATTGATTTGTTGCAGGGGATTGGGGTAGAAGGGTCATTTATCAGCCAATTAGAAAATAGCAGAAGATAATGTATAGTGGACCCTTCTGCTTGCCAGTGGGTTTATGGACAATACTCTCCAGACTGGTACACACAATCTGCTCCAACTCCTATTCCAGAAATGCTCTGTGTTCTTTGCTGACACCTAACATTTCTCCCCTCCCATGTCCAGCTGGAAATCTGCTATGTCACATGAGATGTAGAAAAACATCTCCTTCCTTTTTAAAATAGAGTATATCTTTCTCAGTCAGCCCAGTTTACCCTGTTTGTCATTTAGTGCCTGTCTTCTCTGTCTAGTGTTAAGTTCAGGGCAGATTGTATACATGTGTGTAGATGTAATTCTAAACCGTCTTATTAAATAAGAAACACAAAGCCAAATGCAGAGTTAAATTCCCAAGAGGTCAGAGCACTAGCGAATAGCCTTTAGCTTACCAGTCGCTGCCGTCCTTCCCCTGAGAAAGAGAGACTTTCTCCTGTGTGACCTGTCTTTTTATTGCCTTTCTGTTCTACCATTTCATTGGCTTTAAACCCAACCCCATGATTTCCTTGTCACTGCCTGTCTATACAGACCTCCAGGTCTCTATGGTTCGTATTGAGTTTAAAGGTTTGGCTCACTGCTTGGCTGTGTCCTTGACTACTCAGAGACTCTGCCTGCCTTGTGATCGGATTAAGGGTGTGTGCCACCACTGCCGGACATCTGTTAAATGGCATGCTTTTAGCTCTGACCCCCAGGCAACTTTATTTATTAACATACAAATAAAATCACATTTAAGCACAAGTAAAATATCACCATATTTACCCTTTTTATTCTAATAAAAAGAAAAAAGGAAAAAAGTTGTAACTAATATAAGAAAAACTATATACAATAAGTACAATAACTATATACAATATATACAAGCAATAAATACCTAAACATCGTCTAGTCCATTTGCATTTGACAAACTCAGAGAAAATATTCCATTATCTATCCTATTTTGGTAAGTGCAAAATGTACCTGATTCATTTTCTATCCTAACTTATATTACTAACAGAGAACTATCTTATAATGTCATTCAAATTTATACACTTACATCTCTTTAGTGAGTTTCTTTTCTGAAATTCTTAACAAGGAAAACTATAACTATAATTATCTAATTTT
Organism: Peromyscus melanophrys; assembly: GCA_902168415.1. Lineage (NCBI taxonomy): Eukaryota > Metazoa > Chordata > Mammalia > Rodentia > Cricetidae > Peromyscus > Peromyscus melanophrys. The sequence goes on along the minus strand of CABHPR010145702.1, from coordinate 27,322 downwards.
TTTTTGGTTTTTTTTTTTTTTTGGTTTTTCGAGACAGGGTTTCTCTGTGTAGCTTTGTGCCTTTCCTGGAACTCACTTGGTAGCCCAGGCTGGCCTTGAACTCACAGAGATCCGCCTGCCTCTGCCTCCCGAGTGCTGGGATTAAAGGCGTGCACCACCACCACCCGGCTTAATTA
>CABHPR010145702.1:5245-27046 GCA_902168415.1 Peromyscus melanophrys | reverse complement strand
AGACAGGGTTTCTCTGTGTAGCTTTGTGCCTTTCCTGGAACTCACTTGGTAGCCCAGGCTGGCCTTGAACTCACAGAGATCCGCCTGCCTCTGCCTCGCGAGTGCTGGGATTAAAGGCGTGCACCACCACCACCCGGCTTAATTATCTAATCTTTAACTATAACTATAACTATCTAATCTTTAACTCCCTCTGAGACCCAAGAAGGAAATAATATTATCTAAAAAAACAAAAACAAAACAAAAAAAAAAAAAACAAAAAAAACAGAAAGTGCATGCAAGAGGCTTCCAAAAAAGCTGTGAGTTGACAGAAACAGCCAGCTACCTGGACAGTCACTTGAGGTTTCTCTGCAGTGTTGGGACATCATCTTCAGCCTATAGGCTTAGCATATCCGACAGACTCATTTGTGAAGTAGAATGTACACAAGGCCTACAGTTAGACCTCACATTTGGTGACAGTAGTCTATGTACCAGAAGTATCTGAACTCCATCAGTGTCCTGTATAGCATGAATCTTAAAAGTTCTTATTAATAAAAACAAACCCAGAGCCAGGTATTGGGGTGAATGCTGGAAGATCAGAGAAGCAGAACAAGCCACAGCTACCTCACCTTGCCAATTCCTCAGCTGATCCTGTTTCCTTAGACTGGAAGCTTCCGAGTCCTATTCCAAATGGATCTCAGCTGAACTGCTTCTCAAAAGTCTGAAGCTTAACCAGGCTAGTTCCTGGTCCTCACACCTTATATACCTTTCTGCTTCCTGCCATCACTTCCTGGGATTAAAGGCTCACTTCCTGGCATTAAAGGCGTGAGTCACCATGCCTGACTGTTTCCAGTGTGGCTTTAAACTCACAGAGATCCGGATGGATTTCTGCCTCCCAAGTGATAGGATTAAAGCCGTCTGTGCCACCATTTTCTGGCCTCTATATCTAGTGGCTGTTCTGTTCTCTGACCTGAGATAAGTTTATTAGGGTGCACAATATTTTGGGGAACACAATATCACCACAGTCCTGTCATGATTCAGGGTTTTAAATTCTGGAAATTGTTGATGTTTTTTAAATTCAGCTGTCCATTTTTCTTGGCTTGTGTGTGGCTTCATCTTGGCATCCTGTTCTTCTCTTCATCCCATTCTCCCTGGCTTGTGGGTGGCTTCATCTCTTTTATTAAATGCCAGTCTACCACTGAGAGATTAGACTCCATTAGCTTAGTTACTCTTTCAAGAATAACTGTTTCAGCTGCTGTTCCACTGCACATCAGAAGCCATCGGTCCACTGCCAGTTTAGCTGCCTTGGAAGAAAGGGGCTCTGTACCTTTTCCGGATTGCAAAGGCCAGTTCATGAATGGTGCCATATTGTCCTGGACTCAGAAAATGCCTGTTGCTAAAGCCACAACCACACTTGTCTTGGCAAGAATCTGTAGTCCTTTGTTTCGTGTCCTGTCTGTCCATTTTGTCCTGTTTGTCAGCAGTCGAGTCAAGGACACTTTGTTGTCCAGTGGCTAACTTTTGTCCCAATGAAAGTTAACTCCATATGCAGTTTCTTCAATGCCCATATCTTCTCTGAAGTAGATTGGTGCTGCCAGGATCCGACATGTCTCATAGTCATAAAAAAAGAAAAAAAATCTGTTATTAAAACATTTTAAATGCCGTGTTCTATAGATCTCTGAAAGGTTTGAAGATGACCTATCTATCTAAAATATATCTGCTTGATCTTGAAAACATACCTAATATGACTACCAGTTCAAGTGTGATGTCTAACTACTAACTTTCATTTCTTTATATCCTAATAGTTGGTAATAATAACATTCAAGGATTAGCAAATTGCATTACATTGTTAAATGAACTGTATAGGTATAATATCTTGAACAAGATTAGAAATATACATATAGCATTTTCTAACAATATCAATCTCAATATATATAATTTGTATACAATATACAAAAATCCAATCTAATGTAAAGTATTTAAAACTAGTAATTGTCTTTTAAAAGTAGATTCAATAATCTATTGTTTTTATCTATATCGTATCTATCTATCATCTATCTATCTATCTATCTATCTATCTATCTATCTATCTATCTATACCATACATGTGTGCCTGTGTGTATGTATTGGTGTACATCTGTGTAGTATAGATGCACATGATTATGAGTGTACATGCATATATGGCAAGTGTTTTATCAATCTCTGCTTTATTCCTTTAAGACAACATCTCTCACTGAACCTGACACTATGCTGAAGGTGAGAGAGCCTCTGTAATACCTCCCATCTCTATTCCTGGGGTTACAGGTGGGAATCTGGCTACACCCTGCTTTTCACATTGGTTCTGGGATCCAAACTCAGGCCCTGATGCTTACACAGTAAGCACTCTAAACCACTGAGCTATCTCTCCAGTCCCTGAGATAGATTCTGTTATCCTTGTAAATAGAGTACATTTATGTTAAGTTGGGATTATCTACCCCCTGAGCTGGCATGTAATTCCAAGACTATGAACAATGTGGAAGGAGACAGGGAAAGGGGGGGGCAACTCAAAGATGTATTGTTGGGGGAGGTCACCACTATTGATAATAGAGCATCATTCTGCTTAGAGAAACAGATAATCTGTGGCTCGTATCTTGGAATTGTGCACCAAAGAGAAAGAAAATGGGACATTTTCCTATAGTTCTTGTCCATCATTAATGAGGAGGTCATGTGGGGATCGTGCTCTACTCTATGATAGGTGGAGACTGGGTATATTCTCCTTGCCAGAGAATGTGTGCAATCAGAGATACGTGTGCTGTACCAATAACTCTTGTAATGTAGGAACTGTAAGTGTTGAGAAAGTGTAGATGAGGCACTGACCATTTTTGCTCTGAGCTTCAGGAAATCCAAGTTCACAAAAGCATAGGTTTTTGATTACAGATCACAGAGAGTAGGCCTAACATCTGTACATGTTTCGATGATCTATTGGTTGCTGTTGACTGAGAAGTGTTATAAATGAGAATGTGCACCAACTGATAATAATTGCTGTGTGTACTAGATGTTACCTAGAAGTTTCATAAGTCTATGCTATGCTTTAAATGCTCGAACATATTATATTTGGGAGATGTGAGAATTCTGCATAGTGTAGAACACGTACCACAAAGATTAATTCTACATTCATCTTCTAGTTGCCATAGAGATTCACAGACACTTCTTTTGAGCTAATGGATTTTCCAGTTCTTTGTCTAATGTTAAACAGTTTTCTATAAAATATGTTGATGTCCAAAAGAGGAGAGGTTTTGGGCTCCTTTCCTAAGTACAGCAATGTCAAATATGCTTGTTTTACAATTGGTAGATACCACAATTTAAGTTCAACATGTGGACTCCACTCTTTGAATGGTGTCTTCTATTCTTTCCTGCATTTAATAAATGTGTTTGAGTGTCTGTGTTTCAGGCACAGGTCTAGATGTTCATAATAAATATTTGAACAAACATATATCACCCCTTATTTGTTTATAGCTCAGCTATGGGAATAATTCTATTCAATAAAAGAAACAAACAATAAATCAATGCCATAAATTAGGGGGGCACTTACTTTGTGTTTCTTATTACTTATTGACTATTTCCACATGATGTGGTGCTTTGGATGTTGGTCTGGGTTTGCACTGCCTCCTTTTTGGAGCAGAATTTCTTTTCTTCTTATTGTCTATTCTCTTCTGTTATCTCCAAATAGAAAAAGACAAACCTGATGTTGGAGAGAATAGTCATTGCATTTCATATGCTTTATTTATCTGAATCTATATGCTTCAATGCATATAGGAACAACTAACCAAAGGCCACTTACAACTTCTTTACAGTCTCTTCAAAGAAACATTTCTGAAATACAATCACAGTTTTTTTTTTTATTCTTATTGGGGAGGGCAGACTTTAATGAGTCCATGCAAATCAAAGGTTAAGATTACCTTTCTCCAGAATTCAGAGCATGGAATGTCTTCTCCTGCCTAATCATGTTCTCTCACTCTGATGAGATACTGAAGATCTGTCTTTTCTTGTGCGATCTCTAACCAGACTATTAATTTATTCATTCTTATATTTAGTTGACCTTGTCTTCAACAGATAGACCATACTTTGATAAACCATAAGAAGTTTATTATTCAAGAAACAAACAAACAGAAACAGAAGAATATTCTCTCAGTGGATAGCAAGAGTTATTTTGTATATAAGGACTTTTGTTTCCAAGTTTTCAGACATATTTGGAACTAGGAACAAGTTTTATTGCACTTGCAATTCCTTAGAGTGTACTCTCATGTCTTAAATTAAATGTAAGTTACTTCTACTTGGATTATAAAGAAATTTGTTAGAGATAGATTTTTTTTGTTGTTGAAAAATGCATGTAAATCAGAATTGTATGAGTCAAATCCTATATGCATTGTACAAAAATGGTTCACTTCACAGGAAATTTAACTTCTCTGGAAATAATTTAAAAAATAATGTTCAGCTGCTGTAATGTCAAGTTTTAAAATTGGACGTCTTCTTTTAGTTTAAAAACCAAACAAGATAACCCAATAAGGAGATAAGATTACCAATAACATTTAGAAATTTTTGGCATATTTTAAAGTATTATACTTAATTTATACAATCAATTGATCAAAATGTGTAATTCTGAAAAAAGATCTTGTGTCTGTCATCTTCTAATTTGCCTGTGAATATTGAGATCTGACTTCATGGGTTTCAGGATTTTGCCAGTACAAAGTGAAGGAGTTTGGCCCCCAAGGAGGCTCAAGCCACATGGACAATGGACAATCAGGAAAACAACATTATACATTCATTTCTGTTGACAGAATGATGGGTCCAGATTGGGGAATGGTGATGTGTTAGATATGCCATATTGTTCCAGTTGACTTTGTCTGGGGATGTCCACAGCAGTTGGAAGATTAACAAGAGAAACACTAAAGCCTTTTAGTTTGTGTTTGGCTTTAGAATCAGAAAACACTGGGAGATTTTCTCCCTTCCTTTTCCTTTTCATAGAAAGACCCAATGAATACATTTAGCAAACTCTTTCCGTCACTCTCCCTTCCATCAAACAACAAAAACCGGAAGAAGCTACAAAAGGCCTGCACACCAACTGAAACTCCCCGAAGTTGGTATTTTATTGTTACATTAAATTTGGTGATCTGTATTTTTGCCCCTATGTTCTGGAAGTCTGGACTTGTCACATGGCCATCAATAAATATTCAGTTATATTTTGTTTACTAAGTCATGTAGGCTAGAGAAAGAACTATAATAATGACTACACTTTATTTGCTCAATTTTCAAAATCAGAAAGCTTCCTAGAATTGTCATCTGTGTGTAAGTCCTCAACAAACATTTATGCAGCTTCTTCTTGGCCTACATTGAAAAAATTAAACACCAAGAAATGTGAAATTCTAAGATTATAGCAAGTATAGTAGCAATCATTACTCCAGGGCAAGTGTCACACGTTGTGTGGCTGTGTGTGCCCCTTTCTTCCTAGATGTGACCATTTTAGTAGACATAAATTTAGAACATTAAGTAATATTTAGGATGGTAAAGTATCTCTATGTGTTTCTTCTGCTGGTAAACTGATAACTGTAAAAAATGGGAAAATTTAATTTCTCCTATAGCTTGTCCTTCTTTATCTGTAAAATGAGAGAAAAACCATCTTGATTTTATTTCTAACACAATTAAACAAAATGAAAATCAATAGATTATTGCACAAAGGGTCTGTAACAGTACAATGTGCCCTCACTAGCAGAGCAATGTAGAGGGTAAAGACAGGCTTGATGCTGGAGTAGCCAAATGCTTGGTTCAGATGCTAGATCCATTGAATTGTTCGCATTTAGTGAATCACCTGGCCACATTGTTTCTCATCTCTAACAAATGTCTTCTTCACTGGGCACCAATGAGAATAAAATCTACTTTTATTCCACAAGTGTCAGAATCAGATTAAAGAAATGAATGAAATCATGTTGTGTAATTCAATTACTTAATTATTCAGATTATTTTTATTGGTTGTTATTATTGCTATTGTCATTGTTGAGAAGCAAAGTAGCTAAATCACTTTGGATCTAGGCATTTGGAAAACATATGGCATTCACTAGAGGAAGATATAGAAACAAGATAATTCTAGTAAACATAAGACTGTGGAGGGCTTCTCTCTAAATTTTCCTGAGGAACTTCTACTTCTTAGTTGTTCTTTTAAAAATATTTCTTGATTTTTTTTTGAATTTCACTGATGTAGTGATTGAATGATCAAGTGAATGATTTCCACACACTGATTAAAAATGCTATTTCTTTTATTTAGGTTAATGGTTTTATATGTATTTATTCACCCTGTCTATCAAATAGGTAATTTGATGACATAAAAAGCATGACTAAATGAAAAAGACAAACAATATCAACTCTTGTTGAGAACATCGAGCCACACAGATTTTTGCATGTTGATAGTTGAATATAAATTAATGCAAATACTCTGGAAATGGGAAATGATTAGTACAGATAAAATATAAGAATTCTTTAGCAAATAGATATTCTATTTGGATTAAATATGTTCTCAGAAACAGATACATACATACATTATGCAAGAGTGTACCTTTATTCATAATGACAAAAGTTGAAACTGTGCTGTAGCTTTTAATAATTTTGCAGGGGTGGGAAAAGAACTTTGACACGGTCATGTAACAAAAAGCTATGCAGGGATGATGCTACCAAAGGGTTGGCTAGGTCCTTCTGCTCTACCAGAGAGGATGCTTTCTAAGTTCTGACTTTGGACAGGTTTAGCATGCCTTTGTGTTTGACAGCACTGAGTATTGGCAGGTGACATTTCTACAAGTGTCACCTCTCATGCCAGCCAAAGAAGTCAAGATTCTTTGCCTGTGCTAGAAGTTGCTACTGCTGCTTCCTGTCAGTCCTTGGTATTGAGATGTCTTAGCCTTTGACAGCATCCAGTGTTACAGATCATAGGCCTTGATGTGTGAGACCTTTGACTCTGTAGTCCTGGAAGCTCTCTGGAACTCTTCCAGTGGTCAGGACATGTAGTTTCATTTCTCTGGTTCTTTCCATCTTCTGTTTTTCAACCTCTGGGCTTCTTCTACAGCTCTAGCCCCCTTGTTCCTTCCCTGATGATTCTCCTGAACTGCTCAGCTGTCTTTTCTTCATTCACCAAGAAGATGGCCACCTTGCTGCTTTGGCAGCTCAGACTGCTAGGCACTCAGCTGTGCCTTTCCTTCATCTGTCTCCTAGCTGGCTGCCTTGTTGCTTTTGTAGTATAGCTTGTCAACGGCTTGGCTGTCACTACCACTCTCATTCTCTTGCCTCTTCCATTGCTGTTTCTTCTGTTGCTTCTTTCTGCATGTTACCTTCAGTACCATAGGTACCATAGGTACTGAAGGTGGACAAGAAAAGCCTCTTGTGCCTACTGTTGCAATACCGGGGAGGCAGTATGGGAGGTTGTCCCTAAATGAGCCTGAACAGTCTACTTGTATATCAAGAGAAGGGGTTCTTGCACCAACAGTAGAACACCTGGTAGGCAAACAGAGGTTTGTCTCACACCACTCTTAGCACTTGTCTTTCCAGTCTGCTAGAACCGAGAGAATGTGCTCTCCTCTGGCCTGGGTGGAAACAATCAGTGTGATTATTGTTAATCATGACCTGTGACAGCAAAATGTCTGATAGAAACTATTCCAAATAGCACTGCCTGTGGCTGAACCTTTCAGGAGGTGCTGGCCTAAGGGTCATCCAGCTGGCTGCTTATGGCATCCACATCAGAGAAGGACTGTACAACAACAGTCAATGAGGGTGTCAAATTGCCCCATCCCTCAACATCTTTGCTTTTTACAAGAAAATGAAAAGCAGATGAAGTGTGTCGATAAGAACACAAAGAACTTAACAGCCACACTTAGTGATTATAAGCAAATTTTAAATAAAATTTAACTCCTACCTGGTACCCCAGGGGAGATGGCTCTACTTTACCTGTCTCAATAAGACAGAAGTAACTGCAGCTATGCCGAGCAGCATTGGTGAATTACACGAATGTATTGCGCAGAAGTAGCTTAGTACTACTCTATAGTCTTAGTTTATTAATCTTTAGTATCAACAAGAGTTATAAGCCCTATAGAAATGGTGATTACTATATCCATACTTCAGAGCAAAGCACATATGACCTTTTTCAGACCAAGAATCTTGCATAACTTAATGGGCTAATGCAAGAGCAACTGTTCAGCCAGGGCTGGTGGTATAGGCTTATAATCCTACTGGTTCAAGAAGCTGAAACAGGAGAATTGGAAGTCCTGCTCAAACATCTTGGCGTGACTCAGTCTCAAAATAAACAAAAGAGAAAAACGAGCAATGAATATAGCTTAGTGGTAGAGTGCTTGTCCAGCATGCTAAGGGCCTTATGTTCAAGTTCTAGTATACCTGCAAACCCCTTTAAAAAGAGAGACAGTTTATGTCCTATCATGTTCCCTATGATAAGCAAATGTTCTACATGAAGATGCCAAACTAGATATAATTTCTCTGCTACTTAAGTGGAACAAAGGAACTAGTTGACTCCAGCCTCAGGGCCGTGTTTTACAGAAGGAAATAATTTTGGACAAAAGGATTTCTGCTACCTCCAAATAAAAATGGATAAGGCATCATGTTGTCTCATAGCCCTAGCACTGCATTTCAGCCCAACTCAGAGGTGGAAGCAGAAGACAGATGCCTCTGAATCTGTACTGGCATTAGTGGTAGGGCTAAATACACTTCTCTGTTGTTCCTTATTGCTATATAAGTTAAACAGTGCACCATGAGACAGGATTATCCTTTAAGCTCCCAGGAGGTTCCATGGCAAATTCCACCTGAAGCTTGACAATATCACTAGTTCTGAGCTGGGTGAAGGGTCCACTGATGTGGTCCATGAAGCTTCTAGAACAAATAACTCTTAGGTAACCTGGGCACCTAGAACCTATTTCACTTAGGATTGTCCACAAAAAAGAAAAAAAAAAAACTTCTAAGAAACTGAGAAACAAGCTATTTTACAATGAGCTATTTTAGTCCAAAGATACAATAGATGTTCTTCAATGAATAGTAGCTAAGCCAAATTCTCCTTTAAATAGCAAAAACTAACACTTTAGGATTATATGAGTCCTTAGATATCATTTCCCCAATATCATTGTTTTATAGATAATAAAATTAAGACTAAGAATTATCCTCCCTCACTCCCTTCCTCCCTCACTCCTTCCCTCCTTTCCTTTCCCCGTCACTCTCTTCCCTTCCTCCCTTTCCTTTACTTTCTTCCATTCTTTTTCATCTATATTTTATTCTTTACATTTTTATTGTTCCTTGACATTTATGTGGTACAGTACTGACAATTTGATGCATATGTGCAATGTGTTATTAACAAATTGGTATAATTAGCATCTCTATCTCCCTAAATATTTATCTTCTGGTTTTATTTTGTTTTCAACATTTTCTGTTTTGCACTCTGTATATCTTTTGTTGCTCTTAATCTGTGTAGTCAAAAGGATGGAGAAAATGTAGAGATTGAATATGGAGGCAAGATACAAATGTTTCTTCTATCATATTTTTAATCAGTGTCTTTCTTAATTCATTCTGTCCCCACTTTGTTTATCATCTCATATTTTTAACTTGGACACTTTTAACAGAGTTTTATCTTTAAGAGACATAAATGTCTCTGTAGTTAGTGTTTTTGGCTTTTCAGTCTTTAAAAGAAACAATCCAGACAGTTCCCAAATAAGCTGAAGAAGTTTGAGTTGTAAAATTATTCTCATTTTCAAACAACAGTATTGCAATCAAACTACTTTTATTTTATAAAATATGTTTTAACAATAGATTTTAATGACAGTGTATGGCATCTGGTATAACAGAGACCACAGCATTGATAAACTTCATGAAATTGGCACTTGATTTAGAATATTTGTTAATATTATCTCATTGCTAAACTGGTAGCATTAAGTTAAGTAACTTTTAAAAATGTTCCCAGGCAAGACTGTAGACACGACTTCCTTCTACAATTTATAAATATTGCTGGATGGCAAAAAGAAAAATGGAAATAAAAATAAATTTAATTTAAAGGTACAATTAAAACATGGTATGGTATTGCCTTGAATGTGTGTCTCTGTGTGTCAACTGTCAAAGTAGCTTGCTCTGGTCCACAAAGCACAGAAGAGGAAGTCTTCTGCAGTTTCAACTGATTTGAGGTAAAATGAAATCTGACTCTGGCTATCTACTTTTTTTTTTATGCTGTCTCCATCTGATGAGTTTGCAAATATTCTGTAAAAAGATCAGCGTGTGAGTCTGTTCCTATAGCTTTAGGGCATCAAATCCACAAGCACCATAATGACTTGACCTACATGAATGAAGGGGTGGTTTCAATTCTTCCCCAAACTGTAGTTTGTGCAGCTGTGGACACTCCTTCAAGATTTTAAGAAAAGGAACCGAGCATATTAAAAATAACATCAAATTCCTATTCACTTTGTCAAACAAACGTGACTGCTTCCCCAAGTGCTATATGAAGCTACATGAAATGCCTCTTGCTGTGCTAAAATGATTGGCATCTGTATGATGCTTCTTAGATATTTATCATTTCTTATTTTATGAAGGAGAGAGAAATGTTTCAATGAACTTTTAAAAGTTTTAAGAATGAGGAGGCTGGAGTGATGCTTCAGTCATTAAGAACTCTTAACCCTCTTGTAGTGGACTTGGGTTTGATTAGCAACACCCACATTAGGCAGCTCACAACTGCCTGTAACTCCAGTTCAGGAATATCCAGCACCCTCTTCTGACCTCCTCAGGAACTTTCACACATGTAGTGCTACATACATACTCATTGCACACACATACATGTAAAATAATCTTTTTTTAGATGTTAATAATGAAAAATTAATAATTTCTTACTAATGTTTTTCAGATGTGAACAGAATAACAGGAGGTAATATCAAGCCATTTATAAGTAGAAAATAAATGTCTAGTGCCAGATGAAAAGAGTACTGGTCCGTGTCATTCAGCTTTGGAATTTCCACTCTGACCAGTCTCCGGTGGCACTGACCTGTCTCTGGTGGCACTCAGCTACCAGGATTTGACCATGAAATCTACACTTGGAATAGAGTCCTTTGCTGATTTAACTTTGGCACAGTGGCTGTTCCTTAATTTACTGCTATCTCAGCCGGCAATTTTAACATGAGGTTAAGGGCCTACTTCGCTAGCAGTGGCCGGGCCACAACATGGGGGAAATTCTGCTCACCCAGGCACTGGTGCTCTCACTTCTGCTAAAGGTATCTTTAACTAATTGTCTATTGTTATGCTTATGAATAAGCCTCGAGATTCAAAGGCTGAGGTGAAGACCTGTGATCTTAGAAAGGCCTAATAGCAACTAGCTAACCCTCTCTCCTTGCTGGCATCCGGGGAAGCTCCCTACTTCCACTTTGCCAAACTAGAAAAAACCTGAGCTACTACTTTCGCTGTCTGTCTGTCCTAGATGCCCTCTGATGGTTTCTGATTATTTCTGTCAACTAGTTGCTAATGCAGCCTCCTGACCCAAGGTTAATTTTATTTAATTACCACAAATCGGGGTTTCACAGTGTGAGCGAAAACACCTCAACAGCCCTTGAACACAGCTCAGGCATGTGAGCAAGAAGTGCCAATAACATTTCCACAGAGAATGTTCTCAACTTTGGAAACTAAGAAAATTTGCATTTTATAGTTATAGAAAGATTTTCAAATAAATATCCAAGCAAATAAAACTGATTACTGGGATAAGTCAAGTTTTCTTATGGGTTATTATTTAGGAAAGCCAGATAGTTCTATACCTTTCTACCTAGCTTGGTTTTTCTCCCAGAAGAGTCATTTTGATGTAATAAGACATGGTTATTGCCTAGCCAGATTGCACATGGTCTTCTATACCGTGCAGAGTGACTGACTTCAAGATAATTTCTCAAATCCTGTTACCTGGTAGTTTCTGTGCCTGCTCTCCCTTGCATGTACCATTATCTGAGGCATCACTGTGACCCCAGAAACCTGTTTTGCTCATGGAAGGGGTAGGACGGAATACTCAGGAGATTCATTTCCATTGGAACAGTCATCAACAAATGACCAAGACAGAAAGTGTGCAAACATCCCAGCGCAGCTCACACCACACCTTGGAGCATATGCTCTGAAGCTTTGCACAACTCCTTCTCAGGACTGAGCCTCAATTTTCCAAAGTACTTTACTTGACTAAAAACAGCCATACTGTTTTTTTTTTCCTTCCAGTCATTCTGTTCTCTGTTGCTCTAGCTGTTTTCTAATCACCTCTAAGAACATTTACTCTTGAATCTTTATTTCAGGTTCTACTTTCAAATCTGTATCGGGGGAAATTCTGAAGAATTTGGGATAGAAACACTTGGGAAATTGATTGCTATCCCTAAGAAGAGCTAATAAAGTCCCTCCCCTTCTCGAGGGACAAGCCATCACTTTGGGATATATTTCTAGGACTTATGTATATTTGTTTTTGGAGTATCATTGCCATGGAAAATCTCCCAGAGTGTATAGAATTATATGCATCCCCCCCTCCTGTCATAATGAATACTTGCTTAGGTCCCAAGCTAGCTATGCTCAGCAGCCAGCCAAAATCTGGGATCACACAGCAGCTCAGATAAAGCTGTTCAATTTTAAAATGTTACAAGGACAACTTCTGAAATTCAGTATTTTTGGCTAATTTGCTTTAATCAGAACGTTCATTTGTCTTTTATCTTTTTTCCTTTCTCCCTAAACAATTTAAGGACACTTTTAGAGTACTTTACCAAGAATTATAATGGTATTTTCCTCTATGAAAAGGAAAAAAAAAAGTTGGTGCTTTCTTAAAATATGGTTTTCTGAACTCCATTTTGAGACTGATGAATCAGAATCTCTAGAATAGAAACATTCTCATTCTCAGTTCCTTTAATGAGGTTTTTTTATACCCTCTCATGTTACTTTTACTTAGTTCTTCATAGATTTTTTTTTCACTTTTCCTTTCTTCTAAGCTCAGAGTTAAGTCAAATCAGATTGTCCCATTCTTTTGACAATCTAAAGGAAACATATTTGCATGTACACCCTTTAGAACTCTGTTTACTTAAGCCCACACTTAGCAGAAAATAATAAGCTTAATAAGATGCCTGAATTCCTATAATAAAAATGAAACAATAAAAGCATAGAAATATGAGGAAGAAATTACACCCATTAACTGCATCGGGCCATCGGGTCTGATGAGTGATAGGATGACTGCCTATTCAAGTTGGAAATTTTACACATGATCGAAGCTTTATTTAGTCCAATGGAATGTGCTTCCTGAATTTGGCTTCTAACTAAACCCGAGTACAATAGCAAGTATTATGTGATTGGACTGACCTCTTCCCATCTCTAAGTCATTGTGATTCTGGCTTACACTGCCTCTTTTTCCCAGGTAGCCATCAGTGCACTTTTTCTCTCTGGTTTATGTATTGATTCAGGCTGCTACAGGAGCCCTTTGGCTATAAATACCACAGGTTCCTCTCCAGCTTCTTTCAAACCTTGTAAAGTTATTGATTAGATTCAGATTTATCTTGTGTTTAGGAGACACAAGCTCAGTGATTAGGGGAAATAAAAGTCACAGAAAATGTCACTAGTAGCAAAGACTAATGAACAATCTCACTGCTAGACAGTCACGTAGATAGACCAAGGGCACAAATAGTGCAATAGCAAAGTAAACATAATCCTCAAATGGTTTTGTAAGAAGAATCTAATACTTGGAATTTCCCAGAAAAAAAAATGACATTTGTGGAAACTCAGAATGTCATTGCACTTATTCATCTTTATTTAGACATAAAAAAACAGAGCTATTGATGGGAAGAAGATTAATTATAATTCATGGCTTCCAAATATTCTTGATTTAATTCTGCCCTGTGTTCTTGCATTGCTTAGCCACTGAGTATAAACTGTTAAGTGCCATAAGCAGAAAATCAATGATAAAATGCCCAGATATCCTAAGCATAATTTCACTATTCTCATATGGATTGTCTCACTCTGGATTGTCCTTGTAATCATCAGGTTGATATCCAAATATCAAAATATTCAAAGCATTTGAATTCAGCAAAGGGATGTTGCTATTGGGAGATATACACTCTGTTCACAGACAGGTTTTGAAGTTAGTGAAATTTCTAATATAGCTGTAACACCCATTAAATATGGAGCGGCCAGAGAGGTGTTATGAAGTAGTCCATCTGTCATAGCTCTTCAGAATTTTCCCTAAGCCCTACTTTTTATAAAACTTTCAAATATTTCTTACTTTTCTAAGACTTTTCCTTAGGCGTTGTGTCCCTGAGTCTGTCCCCACATGCTAGGGAGAGTCCAGGGCCTTACCATCAATGGAAGAAAACCTTACGTTTCATTTAAGTCATCTCTCTCTGAGCTTTTTAATATGGGCTTATTCTGGGCCACTGGCCTGATTCTGAATTCTAGGAAGTGTGCTCTTATCAGATAATAATCTAGAATTCATACCAATCTACAAAAGACATTGTTTGTAATAACATACACCACCTCTCAAGTTTCTCCTGCCCTGGAACCAAGAGTGGAGGCAGACTGTCATCAGACAGTTCCCAAGAGGAATGTGAGATGCTGTCTTAGAACTCAGCAAGAAAATACCAAGGACATCAGCAGCCTTGCTTGGGGTGTTCCTCACACTGTTTGACATTGTGGAGCTAACAAAGATGCTCTGAGCTGCCTTCCATCCGTTTCCCAGTTGTGGCCCCTGACCTGTTTACACTATTCCGCAAACCCCCAGATTTCTTTACCCTCGAGAATGGGAGTATAATCTTATTTATCACGTTCATGACACAAAGTATGACGACTTAGTTTAGTGTAATTCTTTTTAGTGTGGCCACTGACGGGAAACTGAAGTTTCACCAATACCCTTTAGTGATGTAGGTTAGTTGTTCTTCAAGGTCTAAAGATAAGTGCACATACCTGGCCACATTAGAGAGCTTTTATTTCATGAAAATTCCTGAACTAAGCTCCATCTCTCTTGAACCTACATCTTTTCTGTCTATAACAGGAAAAACTGGGCAGGATATCTAGTCTCAGAAATTTATGTCACTAGACAAAACAGCTCACCAAGCAATCAATTTGCCGAAAGCCAATTTGGTTGCCATTTGCGTTGTGAGCATTGATCAGCCAGAAAGTATCTAGGGTTCTTAAAATGAGCCATTCATGGGTATCTACCAAATAAAAGCAATTTAATTATTTTTTCTTTACTGTAGTGTAGAATATTAAGTCCAAAGACTTTTACATACTAGACAAGTGCTCTGCCACTAAACTATGTACTCAACATAGAACCTCATTATTTTTACTATGTAACAACTCCCCAGGTAGTTACTATTCTCATCAGTTGAACCAAACACTTGACACAAAGGAACCTGAGAAAGAAGACTCACTTTAACTCACACTATATGGGGTGGCAGGCTGTCCAGCTGAGGCTGTGAGCTCAGTCACTTGCATTTTAGACGCAGAATAAGGGGTTAGCACTCGTTTTAACATTTGCTTAGGTTGTCTATTTACACTCCACCTGTTTGTCCCTCCCCTCACTCACACCCTTGGCAGTCACTGATCTCTCTCCTGAATCTATTATTTTGTCATCTCCACATGATCATATGAATGGACTCCTACACTCCGGCCTTTTAAAAAAAAAGTTTATTTATTTATTTTCATTTGGTGTGTATGCGTGTTTTGTCTACATCTACGTCTGCAAGTACCTGCAAGTTTGTGCAGTAACTGTGGATGTCAGAAGAAGACATTGGAGCCCCCGTGAGTGGAGAGTACAGGCAATAGTTGTGAGCTGCCATGTGAATGCTGGGAATCAAATCTGGGTCTTTTGAAAGAACAACCAATCCCCTTGACTATTGCACTATCTCATTATCCCTAGATGGGCTTCTTCCACTTAACAATGTGCTTTCAATCTCTTCATCCCTTTATATCGCCTAGGGTGTATAACAGTTAGGCATCTACTCGCCTACTGAAGGGCATGTTAGATGACTTCCTTGTTGGATAATTAAGAAAAAGCTTCTATCTATAAACACTTATATGCAGGTTTCATAAGGATATGTTTTTGATATAATTAAATAAATATCCACGAGAAAAGTACTGTAACGAAATTGTCCAACTCTCTCTTCCAAAACTAGTCACGATAGTTTTCATTAATATTACCAGTGAACCAAAGATTCTATTGCTCCACAGAAATCGACATCATCAATTTTTAAAACTATCTATCAATTAATTAAGTTTGGTACCTGCATGCCATGATGTATATATGGAGGTTTGAGAACAACTTGAGGAAATTGGTTCTTTACTTCCATCACATGGGTTTCAGGAATCAAACTCAGGTCATAGGGCTTGGAAGCAAATGTCTTTCAGTTTGGCCCATTGTCAAATTTAAAAAGAAATTATTTCTGGCCATTCAAGTAAACGTATAATGTATCTCATCATTTACACTTCTGTTTCCCCAGTGGTCATTTTATAATCAGTCTACTGCATTTCACATTTATGAAAAGGATTTTTGAAGAATTTTGAATGAATGGCTTTTTCATAGGTAATTTTTCAATATTGTTTTCAGAAAAGGGTTATTCACCATGTGTTAGGGATCATATTTATGTCATTACTTTCACATCTTCTATATCAGATACATACTAGGTACCCAATAAATTTCCTTACGTGTGTGAATAGACAAGCTTAGATTCATTGTTAGCCACCTCAGAGATAAGCCCTTTGAATCTGAAACCTTTTCTTGTTTTAATATACTGAATTTTCAACTGAAAAGTGATCTTTATCCATGGCACCAACATGTTACCCTATTTGAAGCTTTGGAAGAATATTTGAAAACAAACTATTATTATTCATGAATTCTGTAAAGGCACATAGATGACATTAAAATCTTGGTGACACTTCTGTTTCTAAAGGTTCCCCATTCTCGTTTCTGCTCCTCTTTCACAGTCTTTTATAATAACCCTTGTAGTTGTATATATTGCCTACCCCATTTCAGGATCATTTGTTGCTATAACAGCAATAGTTTTCATTAATATATAGGTATATTTCTGGACCTCTCCATGAGATATGGGCAACTCCATGAAGAAAACATAGTGAACAGGAGACAGAAATCTTTGGTTTTCATGTATATTATTTGTTACCATTTTTATTTTTTCTTTGAATACAGTGTATGCATTAAATGTGAGGTAAATTTATTCAGAGACAAACAAATATTCTTATGTGTTTTCATGTTGTTCAGACTAGAAGGTGTACGTTTCCATGTGGAATTTATCTTACCACCTTTTCAGCATGCTTTTCATCAAATATGCATAACTGTTTTGAACATTTACATGGAAATGAGTCATTAATTTTCCCAGTGAACTATTAAATTTTATTAAACAACCAGTCACGTCTCAGTCATCTACTTTAATAGTTGCTTATTTCATGTAGAGGTTTGAACTAGTTTGTCCTCACTCAGTTGCATTGTTCATACCAATAGAAGTACTTTGAAATGAAAACAAAACAAACCTCAGTAACAATAGGACAATAGTGTTCAGATTACTGGGGGAAAATAGTTTGATTGATACTTCTATGTGTGAAAATATGTTGCTTTGCAATAAAAAAAATGTTCAGGTTTCCATCACCATGGAATGCCACAGACACCAAGACTCCAGCTAACAAACCAATGGTCTTTTTTCACAAAGAGTCTTGATCACCATGCCTATCCACCACTTACCAATTCAGCTACACAAACAAAACCTCACTCACTCAGTTTCAATTTATTTAACAAATGAAAATGAGAATACACTTTTCATTTCTCCTCAGCCTCAGCTTTGCAAAATTAAAATCAAATAGAAATTGTATATATTTGTGTCATACAATATTATAGTTGATATATGTACTGTTGTAAATTAATTCAGTCAGCCTAATTAGCATGCTTGATGTTGATGTCTCATATATTGACCAGTGTTTGATGGTGCTAGTGTATAAGGCCTCTCAACATTTTCAATTGTAAAATATGTTATTATCTACCCTAGTAACCATGCTGTGACCATATCTCCAGAGCTTTCCTAAATCAAACTTTCTGTGTCCTTTGGTGAGTTCCATGGCTTTCTTAGTGGAATTCTGTTAGACTCTACTATCGATCAATAAAACAGGAGACACTTCTAGATGCTTAAAGTACAGTATTCAAATTTTATGGTGATAAAATAAGTAATATGTGGAACATGGGGATTCTGTATGGTTCTGATGACTATGTGCATTCAAAGATACATTCAGTTTCACAGTAATTAAGGAAGAGAGCTATGGATAGCCAAATCTTATATATTATAGGCAAATACCTAATCACTATATTGTGGTCTCATTAAAGGAGACTGAGAATCTCTTAGCCTGGGGCTCAGTGTAATCATGTTGATCACAGAGCGGGAGCTGGCTTGTTGAGAATGATGGTGGTTGTTTCCCAAACCCTTCAGTCTAGCACTAACTAACTCCACCTTTGTGACCAGTCCCATTAAAGCCATATCAGTCATTGAAACTATTCCCAAACCACACTTTTTAGTTTGCTACTTTAAAAAGTCAGCATTTTCCATTAATCTAAGTATCTGAAGCCATTAGTTTTGCAAAGCAATGCTTTATTGTTAAATATTGGTTATTTTATAGCAAGTATTTAGGTCCTGTATCATTTTTCCTATTAATCCTTCTTTTAATTTTGGTTAAAAAATAAATTTTGTTGTGGTTTGTTGTTTTTTTTTTTATGTTCAATTGTTTGGCTCTTCTTTCCTCCTCCTCCTCCTTCTCTTCTTCCTCCTCCTCATCTTTCATACAGACAAAATGTTGGTTCTTAATCCATGCTGGTCTCAAATTCAAGATCTTTCTGCCTCGGCCTCCCAAATGCTAGCATTGCAGGTATGTGCTATTAGGTCCAACTTAAGCTCTTGGCTGTAAGAAAGTTCTAACTCTGCAGGTTTCCTTGGGGGTTGCTGTGCCTGTCTCTTTTCTTTGGAGGAGACACTGTGCTCAGACTCACTATTTTAACCATATGAGTTGATTTACTCATTAAAGTGGACTAAGAAACTCACACCATGTTGAAGTTTTGAATCACAAACAAGCCTATCATTGCCATTTTTCTTCTTTCTAAGAAGAGATAAATCTCAAAGAAACACTATTTCATCTTCTTGGATTCTCTGTTGAATAACACATGCTGAGCAGTCTAGTGCAGGGATCACAGCCACATGCAAGACAAAGAAGAAATAAATTTTCATAAGTCTTTATGGCTTTTAAGTCTCTTGGTTACAGAATATGTTGGTCATTGCAGTACAATCTGGTGAATATTGACTAGCATATTTAGAAGGCATCTGAACATAATGAGGAAAAATATCAGAATATCAGAAGAGTTCATAGTCAAGAATTGCTCAAGTTACATTTCATTTCTCTTTTCTCCTTTTTTTTCCTCTTTCAAGCAACCAAATCCTGCCAAACCCTGAATCTTATTCCATTAAAAGTCATAAGAATTTTATGGCATATGAACTACTATGTATTTTCTTATATTCCATGTAAATTTCCATGTGTATATATGTGTTCATTTATATGTGTGTAGCAACACATGTGCAATGGTGAACACCTGGAGACCAGAGGACAACTTATAGGCGCTGGTTCTCTCCACTATGTGGGTTCTGAGGTTTAAATGCAGATTGTTGGACTTGGCAGTAGTCACCTTTACCTGCAGAGCTATATTTCTGGCCCCTAATATTTTATTTTTATATATGTTGTTTGGTTATATACTATAGCATATCCTTATAAGTGTCCTCACAGTTTTTTGTTTCTAATAACCTAAAGAGAAATTGTTTGGGGGGGTATTTTTCAAATAGAAGTAAATTGGTGCTCTAAAGTGACTTTTATACTGGCTACCCTTCTAAGACTTCAGACCATGCCAAAGCCCCTCTCCACATATGGAAAGAATGTTAACTCTGATGCTTGATTATCCTTCAAATTAGTTTTTGGTTTTAGAAATGCAAAAAGAATAGGGTTGGAAGACATGTGACTCAACGGAGAAGATACACTTCCTCAGTCAAAGCCCCTAGGCCTTCCCCAGAGCTCCATTTGAGGGATAAATGAGTCTATGACAGCTTTTCTTGGTGCCAGCAGCCTGGTGGTATATTACCCTGTCTTTGTTTACCTTAGATTTTGAAGAATTTCCACATTCCAGTGTAATCATGCAGAATTCAAGGACACAGTTTAGAAAACTATAGAAAAACTTTAGCAGGATAGAATTTGTTTTTATTAATATTTTACTTTCTGTTGTTTTTCTAGTAATGAAAGTAATTGTGGGTTCTTTTACTTGCTGGAAAGTTGAGAAAAACAGTAATGTTTTAAAAATAAAATAAATACTACGCTATGACTTGTGTGTTCCTCTGGGTGTCATTTGCATTTCACAGGACTGGTTCCAAATTTTTATTGGTGGGTTTACATATTAGTTCATTTATTTTACACACCAATTCTGAGCTAGACTCACTTATGAATAGAGTGAGTCCAAAGGACAATTTTCTATCCTCAGCATCTCTTATGCTCCCTGTGGAAAACAGATAAAGAAGCAGCTTGGAAATGACAACCATAAATACTAGATGGGATAACGTCTACAAACAAGATCATCAAGGTGAAAAGAGTGCATGAGAGTGATCAGTCAGAGAGAGAACAACAGAGTTGCAACTTAACAGATGAGTATAAGTCAGCCATGCAAGGAACTGGAGAAAGATCACACCCAGAGAGAACAGGCAAAGTATTATTCCAGGAAATGTTGAACATGCTAGAGCAGAAAACAAGACGGTTGTCTATAGAATAACAAGGCTGAGAACATCTGAGGTGATAAGGGTGTGACCATGAGAATGGTAGTGACTTTGTTTCATGTTGCTATAAATAGAATCTCATACATGAGTGATTTATAATCAGTTAGTGTTTCTAAGTCATGTTCAGTTAGTTTTTCTGGGGACCAAGATACCCAACGTCAAGGTGCTCAGGCCTGGTGAAAGTTTTAGTGTCACCAGGCCTGAGCCTGGTGTGAGCTTCTTTGTGCACTTTAATGAGTAAATCAACTAATATGGTTAGAATAGTGAGTCTGAGCACAGTGTCTCCTCCAAAGAAAAGAGACAGGCACAGCAACCCCCAAGGAAACCTGCAGAGTTAGAACTTTCTTACAGCCAAGAGCTTAAGTTGGACCTAATAGCACATACCTGCAATGCTAGCATTTGGGAGGCTGAGGCAGAATATCACAGCATGTGGGTATCATATATCAATGCCATGAAAGCACAAAAGCATGGAAAACATATCCCTTTTTCCCTTCTCATAAAGCCACTAATCCAATCATGGACCCCCTCCATCATATCTTTTTTTAAAATTTATTTTATTTTATTTTACAATATAATTCAACTTTACATATCAGCCATAGATTCCCCCGTTCTCCCCCCTCCTCCCCCTTCCCCCGACCCACCCCCCATTCCCATCTCCTCCAGGGCAAAGACTCCCCCGAGAATTGAGATCAACCTGGTGGACTCAGTCCAGGCAGGTCTAGTCCCCTCCTCCTTGGCTGAGCCAAGGGTCTCTGCTAAGCCCCAGGTTTCAAACAGCCAATTCATGCACTGAGCACAGGACCTGGTCCAACTGCCTGGATGCCTCCCAAACAGATCAAGCCAATCAACTGTCTCACCCATTCAGTGGGCCTGATCCAGTTGGGGGCCCCTCAGCCATTGGTTCACAGTTCATGTGTTTCCATTCATTTGGCCACTCGTCCCTGTATTCCATCCATCCCTGGTCCCAACAACTCTTGCT
>CABHPR010145701.1:12193-23089 GCA_902168415.1 Peromyscus melanophrys | reverse complement strand
CTCTCTCTCTCTCTCTCTCTCTCTCTCTCTCTCTCTCTCTCTCTCGTTGTTGTTTTGGTTTAAACATTAAAGAGAGAGCTTCCTTTCACTTTGTGGCTGTGAGAAATACTTGCTCATTTTTTTGCTTTACGTAGCCCTCTGTATGCTTTTGCTTTTCTGTGGTCCTTTCTCCTCCCCCTCCTGTTTCTTCTTCTTCTTCATATTTGGGAACTGATTGTTTCTGAAAAATGTGCTTTGTGTACTTGATTCCTCAGTGAGAACTGAAGAAAAAATGCAAACTGTGTTGTTAGCCCTGGGACTAAGAGGCAGGTAATCAAAGAGGTTTATAGTCTCCACCAAGAGTCAAATATAAACCAGAACAAAAGGCAAATAGAGTAGCCACACTTGGTTGTGAGAGGGTATTGTCTTATGGTTGTATGTGTTTGCACAATTGTACCTTTCCTTCATGGAAAAACCATTTCATATTTTTGTCGTCATATTTCTCTAGACAAAGGTTGTCTATTCACATCCTTACCACATTTTGTGATAGGTTTTCTTACACAACTGAAAGGCAAATTTTACATAAAAATTTAAACACTTTTTTTTCTGATTTGGTCATTTGAAAAATATCACATTTATTAGTGCTACTTTTTGATCCATTCGTTTTACTTCAAATTTTTATAACAATGTTTTAACATAGTAATGTAATTATTCATTTCTCCATCTTCCTTTCCTCTTTCTAACAACTCCCCCCATGAACACCCTTAGCTCTCTGTCAAATCCATGTTCTCTTTTTCTTTAAAATTTATTACAAATATATGCACGTATCTGTAATACAAATTGCTAAATAATCTCTCTCTCTCTCTCTCTATATATATATATATATAGGCCAAACAGAGCCTGATATTGGGATGAATGCTGAAAGATCAGAGAGACAAAGGAACAAGCCACTTCTTACCTCTAGGACTCCGCAGCCTGAAAAGCTTCATGAGCTGAAAGACTTTAGTTTCTGTCTCTTCAGGCCTTATATACCTTTCTCTGTCCACCCATATTATTTTCTGTCTCAATTTTCCTAGTGTTGGAATTAAAGGCACGTGCTTCCCAAGTATTGGGATTAAGGGTGTGTGCCACCAATGCCTGGCTTTGTTTCTCTCCTAGATTGACTCAATCTCATGTAGTCTAGGGTGGCTTTAAACTCACAGAAATTCAGATGAATCTCTGCTTCCCGAGTGCTAGGATTAAAGATGTGTACCACCATTGCCTGGTTTGTTCTGTTCTCTGATCTTCTGGCAAATTTAATAGGGTACACAATATATCACCACATGTATCATTTGCTAAATACATAAATACAATTTACTCAATCCATATAATTGTACTTGTTCATATGTGATCTCAGGGCTAACCACATGGTATTAGATAACCAACTGGGGGCCACATCATTAAAACATTACTAGAGAAGAAGCAAATTGTTGAAGACATTATGCACATCAGACACAGGGCCCGGAAGACCTTATAATTTGTATTACTTTTTCTCTTAAGCTCAATATTTTTAAACACAATTACAGAAAATAACTTCTTGGGACTTGAGACACAGCTCAGGAGTTAAGAGCAGAAGACCCCAGTTTCATTCACAGTACCATATGGAGGTTTACAACTACCTGAGACTCCATTTCCAGGGGATCTGACAACTTCTGTCTTCTGTGGGCACCAGACACGCATGTGGTGCACATACATACAATCAAGGAAAACACTGATGCATATAAAACAAATCTAAAAGAAAACCCAAGAACATACCTTCTTGGTGGCCTGGAAATCATAATGTAAAAAAAAATATTCAGTTTAAAAGTGAACATGTGAATTTTTCAAATGGTTATTTGCCTTTGCATAAATTGATTTGGAAAGTGCTGGTTTCTGAAAAGAGCTTACCATAGACACTAATGATCTTATCTGTAGGCCATGGTAAAGTTTTACAGTGAAAATTGTGTTGATTGACATGAAAATTTGTATTGGTTCATGCAGGAGAAATGGAATATTAGAATCATAGAAACATAACGTTGATGAACACAGAATTCATGAACTCCAGTCTCTGTTTTTCATACTCTTGAGATCACAAGTACTATCAGATTTTTTTTTTCTTTCATGAGTCTTCAGAATCTTCATACAACATTCTCACTGGGAGTCATAAGTGAAAAGACGTAAAGAAAAACTGTAGATAATCTCAAGTAGTTTCTAATGTAAAGATTGAAGTATAGTTAATATCCCTCTATAAGCAAACAAAATAAACAAGCAAAAAAAAAGGAAAGAAAAAAAAGAAGGAAAGAGGTCAAGAGATAGGAGGGGACTTTCTGGAGTGCTGTAAGTGTGCTACACTCACTGGTCCACTGTGGGGATGACCTTTTCATGGACCTTTGAGTTCCCCTGAAGGGAGTGGAATGTGATACCTACAGGGTTAATTAGATGTGCTGAAGGTTCAGGATTCTCAGGATGCCTGGTTAATCCAGGTCTCATTCAAGTGTCTATTCTGATTCTCAAGGCAAAGAGCTCCTTTATACTTAACCTTATCTGAAGGATTTCAGTAAAATGAAAAGGTTATTTGGTATTTGAGATGCATGGTCAGTCAACATCTAACAAAATCTTATGCCAGAGATTTTTAAAAGAACAATGTGGATTAATGGTTTTTGTTTGTTTGTTTTTTTGTAGAGCTAATGCAATTACATGTCAAAAAGACAAAGAAGAGCGTCGCTGTTAGAAGTCTGCTCAAAACTGGGTTGATTCATCATGATAATTGAAACTACGCTAAGGAATGGCTAGATTTTGACTTATGTGTGGTCTTAGTATGGGGAGGGATAAAATCACAGAGATGATGCATGGATCAAAAAGTAAAATCAATATCCTCAGTTAAAGAAAAGCATTTTACAGTGGTGTCAGTTGAAATTGTAAGGAAACCATAGAAAAAGAGAAAAGAAACTGTTTCAGGGGATTTTTATTTTTTCTATCCACTTTTGGATCCTTCATTTTTGACAGTAATAGAAGATTACATAAAAAATACATTTCTTTTAATTCACCATGATATCATTATCTTTCTGCACTTTTAGCTACTTCTGGATCCTTGTGCAATATTTTTCAAGTGTTTGCACTTCATCAATATTCACAAAACAAATAAACAACAATATAGAAGCCTATCAAACAACAACTAATAGGCTTATTGCCCTGGATGTTTGTAACCTGAATTTGAACTAAAGTGTGTTTCTGGTAATCATGCACACTTACGTACTTATGTATCACATGGTTAGCCCACGAGTTAGTTAACAAAGTGACTCTAATGACATCTGTCTCTGAGGACAATTATATTCACATCCTATGTTTGTGTGTATTTTCTCAAGAAGACGATAGGCCATATTTTAACCAAGGGCAAAGATTTGCAATGATATTATGAAGGCCTGACAGTTAACCAACATCTTTTCTTGTGCCCCCAATTCTCCAGTTATTCAGTCTCAGAAAAGAAAAGGGATGTGAAAACTTACAATATACTTAATAATTATCAGTCCTTAAATTATAAATAATCTAATGCCTTGTTTCAAAAACATCTTGGCAGAACCTTTAGGGTAAATTATGAGTTTATTTATAAGTGCCAGTTGCATGCCCTCCAATTTTCTGTCTCCATCACTGGTCTCAGGGAAGAATAATACTCTCTTCTATTTCAGGCTTTATTCATGAGTAAACCAACCTTGATCATAATCTTACCAGCCCACTTTTTTTTAAATTTATAGAGCATATGTAATATGAACATGGTCCCACTTCCTGGAAGAAGCAACAAAATTTCCTATATGTGAGTATGCCATAAGCTATTTAATGTTATATAAGTACAAGGATCATCTACTGGGGTTATACTTATCTGAAATTATTCCAAATGGTTAGTATCTAATACTGATGAAGCCAATAAATTATACTTGGTTTGGTGAAGAACTAGTTTATTCTGGAATAACACAGTGAATCCTTCTGATTTTTTCCCAACTTCTATTCTTTTGCTGTTGCCCACAACAGAATAAAGTATATAAGCACCAAAGATTCATGGGCCAAATGTCAATATTTTATACATGAAGCATTTTGAACATGCACACTCCATTGATAACTATTCAATAAAAATAATTTTGAATACAGTACTACAAAAAATTTTAGCATCACAAGTGGTATATTCTCATTAAGTCATCTAGATAAGTAACGATGATTTTAGGTTAAATTTAAATCACACATCCATACACATATGCATGTAACAAAGACACAGACAATTGTCCTTATTTCCAGATCAGCTCATACACTTCTAATGTAGGTTTATGATTGATTACATTACTAAGTAGTCCTTTGTATTGGCCATTAGTTTGGTAGCAGTATTACAGCTGGTTGCTGTTATTTTAGATCAGGATTCTCCAAACTTTCATTTTCAGGATTTAATATTTTTTAAGTTGCCTTTACTTGTATAAAATTGCTATGGAGTTTATTAACATAGCCCCAAAGAAGGTCATTATGAACTTAATGACTAATCCCTGAGTAGCTTCTATGGTTTTCTTGTGTATGCTAATTAACAGAAATTCTGTTTCAACTAGAGGTTCAGAACCAGTCAGAACATATATAACACAGTGACATTTTTCTGTATTCATCTGGAGGGCATGGAGAGCTTGAAATGACAAGTTGTAATCCAGCTTCTAGTTTAATGGAATCGGGTCCTGTTGCATCCTCCAAAGAATAGTTTTCTTACTAATGTAATGAAACTTCTGAATTATACAAGACCAGAAAACAACAACACTATCCAGGGACAACACATTGTGAGGTTATGGCAAGAAAACTTGCAGCCGTACATTTCTGTTTCGCCCTCTTCTTATCAATGTCTTTGAAGAATGACCATGGAGAAAACAATCACACAATCCTGTGGTGGTATTGTGTTCCCCAAAATATTGTGTACCTTAATAAACTTCTCTGGGGTCAGAGACAGAACAGCCACAATATTAAACAGAGGTTAGGCAGTGGTAGCACACGCCTTTAATCCTAGCATTCCAGAGGCAGAAATCCATGTGTTCAAGGATACAGCCAAGTATGGTGACTCACGCCTTTAATCCCAGAAAGCAAGCCTTTAATCCCAGGGAGTGGTGGTAGAAAGCAGAAAAGTATATAAGGCGTGAGGACCAGAAACTAGAGGCATTTGGCTGGTTAGGCATTTTGCCTTGTTAAGCATTCAGGCTTCTAGCAGCAGTTCAGCTGAGACCCATTCAGTTATGAGGACACAGAGGCTTCCAGTTTGAGGAAACAAGACCAGCTGAGAAGTTGGCCAGGTGAGGTTAGCTATGGTTTGTTCTGTCTCTCTGATCTTCCAGTGTTTGCCCCAATACCTGGCTCTGGTTGATTTTATTAATAAGACTCTCTAAGACTCATGCTACACAATCCAGTTGTGGTTCAAAGGATATTGCTTACTCCATGAGGTGACCTACAGCAGTCCTGACATAACAGAGAATTTATAGCCTATACTATAATCTGAGATTTAGGTGCTTTTGATTCAGATATATAAATGGATGGACAATATCAACATGTCTCAGTACACAGATTTGCATTTTTAACTTGACGGCATAGAGAGTTCCTTGAACAGTAGTCATGTTGTGTCAGATGCTAATAGGTGGAATGTGAAAAAAAAATCCAGACCATGACTCTTTTATTATTAGCAGTATATTTTTTTTCACAATGGGAGAAAAGTCTTCTGTTACTGTGTGATCATCTGGTTTATTAGATGTCCAGTGCAGCATTGGATCTTAGCTTTTGCATTTTCCTGGGAACAGAGCAGACAATAAGACCACTGAATGGCTGCATCTACAAATTCTGTGTTTCTTGAAACTGATACTAGTTAATGTGATTAGGTCAGTGAAAACTCAGGCAAGGAAAAGAGTGACTCTGTATAGGTTTATCTCTGTGGAAGGAAGTGAAAGAAAAACCAGCCAAGGGGAGCTCTCCAACTCCAGAAAGCAGAAAATTTGCCATTTAATCACAGGCCAGTTCAATGCTTCCAAAGAGAGGAAGGAAAGAGTGATGGAAATTTTTTTTTTTTATTTGCTAAGTTTGACTATTGCTAAGGGTAACCAGGGAATGTTGAGTAAAAGAAAGAATGGGAGAGGCGGACTTCCCCAGGATAGAGCACACCTTTGGTTGTCCAGTGCGAAACAGTCAGACCTGAAAACACACATACAGGCAACATTATGCAGATTTTTCAGGTTATATTTAGGAGTGTGTGTGTGTGTGTGTGTGTGTGTGTGTGTGTGCGTGCGTGTGTGTGTGTGTGTGTGTGTGTGTGTGTGTGTATGTATGTGTGTGTGTAGTGAAAAAAGAGACCATAAATTTGCAGGGGAGCAAGAAAGGACACATGGGTAAGACTGGAGGGAGGAAGGAAAAGGGAGAACAGTTGTAATTATATTATAATAGAAAAAATTAACAACAAACAAACAAACAGCAGCAACAAAAGAACTACAGGTGATGGATAAGTAACTCTCCTGGTTTGCCTTTTCTGGAGTCCACAGGGAAAGAAGTGCAAGAATCTAGAGAGACAAGTTACTTTCATCTAAAAATCAGATTAACTCAGTTTCAGGCATTGTCACTATTCAACTGAAATGCAGCATCATTGCAGAACTGAGCAGCTCCGACGGACATACGTGACTCCAAATGTACACTTGGCCCCTGATTAATATGAACCCCCTTCAATGTATGCACCGTAGAACAACAGTTTTCCTGTGATACAGGTCAAATTCTGAGAGCTCTTCCTGTATACTTACTTTCCAAATATCATAGCATCAAGCATCCTAACTGATGATTGGGTATAATTCACCACCTATCAAAGACAAGAATACTGAGATATCTGTCATGATTTTCAGCTGAGGCAGGGAATAGCCCCAACAAACTAGGAAAAGTAGATACTTTTGTCACCAAGTAATAGTAGAAGTTTATTGTGTTTGAATATTGATATGTCTCTGAGACTTTAAGCAGATTTCTCAAAGATCAGAAGCCCATCCTTCCCTTGTGAGCACTTCTGAGTTTCCTGGGTCCTGTTGATTGGATTAACATCATAGCTGTGCGATCTGCATTGAGTCTGTGTCTATGTTTTGGCAATCTGTGTCAAGAGACACCAGTAGAGAAGGACTCTTTCTAACAAATCACAAGTGGTTTATAGTCTTATGTTTATTATAGGAACACAAAAAAGAAATTTTAACATATCAGTATGGTTAGTTAAGATGCTGAATCATTTCTATGGATGGCTTTAACATTCACTCTTTCATCTGATAGTCTACTGTGCCTGCCCACTAGCTTTCCACAGCACCACTTTTCCCTAAGTGGCTACTTAGCTGATTCGTTACTAGGCATTACATTTTCTGAGCTACCAAGGCACCCATGCCATAACTATTTTTTTAACTTAAATTTTTTGGGGGCATTTTCCCATTGTATAAGATGGTGTGTTTCCAGGCTCATAGGAACTCATGAACTTTAGACCGACACGTGTGGAACCTGCATGAAACCAGACTAGACCCTCTGCATATGGGAGACAGTTTTGTAGCTGGGTCTGTGAGGGACGACTGGCCCTGTGATCAAGGTCCATTCCTGGTGTGTGAGCTGGCTTTCTGGGTCCCATTATCTATGGTTGGATACCTTCCTCAACCTTGATGCAGCGGGGAGGGGCTTGGTCCTGCTTCAACCGATTGTACCAGACTTTGCTGTTCCCCCAGGGGAGGACTTAACCTTTTGGAGGAGGATGTGGGGGGTGGGTTGGGAGGAAGGACGAGAAGGGGATCTGTGGTTGGTATGTAAAATGAATAATTTTTTTAAATAAAAGAAAGAAAAAAGATGGTGGGTTTCATTATCAATATTTCATTCAAGCATGTAATATTATTTGCCTGTATTCAGCCCCCAATTTCCTCTCTCACCACCTCCTTATTATTTCCTCTTCTATTTGTGAACAATTCTCCTATTTTCATATCATATATGTATGCATTTATATATAAAATCAAGGTACCACATACAAAAGAAAACATACTATGTGTGCTTTCAGAGTCTGACTTATTTTGCTTAATATGTTGATCTCCAGTTATACTTACTTACATTCAAAGGCCATAAATTCATTATTCATTATGAACAACCCAAACCCTCATGTAAATCGATCTTATTTCCATTTATCTGTTGTTGGACTTCTAGACTGTGGTGATATATATTCTCCCATTTTTTCTTTTCAGAGTAGATTAACTAATATACCATTTTATACTATCATTTCTATATAATACATTTCTATATCATATCCCCCTTTCTTCTTTTATAATTTATAATTTGACTTTTGTGTTATTCTGCAATAAACATGCACATGTGGACATCCTTGAAGTATTCTGGCTTATATTCATTTGGGTATATTCTTAGGAATGGTATAGTTGAATCATAGGACAATTCCATTTCTAGTTATATTTTTTGAAAACACCAGATTAGAGTTGCCTATATTTTCAATCATTAATAAAAATCCAAATAACAAAAGGCAAATTCTCCTGGTCCTTAAAAAATATTTTTTTGTTTGCAACAAGATTTGCCAATTTCTGTGTTGATGTTTTCAGATTAATGGAACAGAAAAGAGGTTTAATCAAAATACTACTGGTAATGTCCAACATATTCAAGCCAGCTTCAGGAGTAGGCATGGGAATTTGTAATGGATTAAGACTTATGGGCATTATTCTGATTCACAGAACACCATGCCACAAACCAGTGTGTTGCCAGTCATACTGGTCATGGGCTCATTTTGCTTAAGCTTCTGTCAACACCCAGTAAGCTTTAGTTATCAATACAGTCATTCTAATGATGCTGGTTCTAGAATTTCAATGTGTCTACTGCCTTTGGAGTGAATGCAAATTCTCTGTTCCTTAATAAACAACCAGTCAGAACTCTGCAGTTTGCAGAAGATGGGATGGAGTAGGAAATCACTATGGTAAGTGAAATGAATCACAGGAAAAAAGGAGGGCACTAGGTATATGAATGAATCAAGGCATGTAATATGTTGAATAAGTCACAACGAAACCCACTATATTGTAAAATTAACAAGAGCACTAATGAAAGAACAACAAAGCAAAAAAATTACTTTCAACTTTTGCTAGCCAACAGATGGACCTTCTAATGAGCAGGATGTTTTACATATTGTCAGAAATATTCAGTTGGAGACTTCTATTAACTCGCTTAATAAAATAGTATGGTGATTATATTTTTATAGGTTTAAAAAAATAAAAAAAAATTAAGAATCATTTTGGAAGTCTCTACTTACCAGGAATGGTGCAGTAAAACAGTGCTTGGAGCTTTCTACTCCCAAAGAAGCAGGTGTTCTCTGCCTGTCTGTCACTATCTATGGCTTATGGGCACATACACAAAGATTAGCTAATTCTCTTGTTTCAAGCTTCCATCTGAGTTAGGCGTGGCTGTCTGAAACCTTTCTACCATGAAAATAAATACTGAACTAGACTGATTAATTTCTGGTGGCTCTTTGCTTCTCTCTGATTATTAAAGGTAGTTTCCGGAGACTTTATCTTTTCCCCTCACCCTGCCATGAGCATGCACTTGAGGTCCAGAGTTGTAGCAATCATCTTCTGATTGTGTCAGTAATTAGAAAATTACAGTGATGAAAACATTGATAATAGCTAGCCACTGAATCAGTGCCAATAAAAACAAGATCCAGACTTCTTATGATGTAGGAAAAATAAACGCCAGTTTGTTTAGGCCTTTGAATTCAAGTTTTGTGTTACTTAAAGCTAACCAGTACAGTCCAGAAATCTGGGCATCCCAGAACTGAACAGTAAAATTGAATAAATAAGAGTCACTTCTATTTTAAACACTGAAGAAAAGGAAATAGACAATAATTTTTCCACATTCACATCTGAAATAGTCATTAAGAATATTTAGAAACTTAGGCACATGGTTTGCGAGTTGAGGACAACATTTTCCAAATACCTTTGAAAGTCAGAACTGTAATGTACATACTGTTCCTATTAGACTAGTATAGGGTAACATATGTTTAACCATCTATAGTGTTTAAATATATTGTCCATTTCAAGATGAAATACAACCACTGCTTCATATATTCCTTTGGAAAATAAATAGATAAGTTGAAACATATCTAACAGATGTTCCCTTAAATGGATACACAGAGGTAAGGTAATGATAGCTAAGATATTCATAGGTTCAACACTGGATTCAATGCTCAAAATTTCATGAAAATAAACAAATTTAAATGTCACAGGACATGCTTAATATAACTTTGTGACTAAATAGTTATGATTAAAATTTATTAGAAGCTTCCTATGATAGATACATTTATGAAAGCAGTCTAAATAAAATTGCCCAGTAACGGGGGAGATGGAGTCCCACCTGATTATCTCATGCCATCAAATTAAGCTTCTCGTGGCCAGAATTAGTTATAGCTAATTAATTTCTTTGCCAAAGGGGTCCCATGCGAACCTCCAAATAACTCAGTCTCTTGTCAAGACTATGGGTGGCTCCCTACAAACCGGTGTCAAGGCCCCATTTTTGAAGACAACAACCTACACACCTCATCGGACATGACAAAGTCAAGCTAGTGCCTACACAGAGCCTTCATCCCTACATTCTGGTATCTTCACTGTAGAAAGGTACTCTCTACACTACCAAAAGAGAAAGGTAAACAGCAACCAGTCACAAAACTTTTGCTCTACAATGGTGACTAGATTGCAGGATACATTGGTGCAATAGTTGTATAAAGCTAGGAGAAATAACCAACCAAAATCTGATTTGAGTTAAGGCCCACTCCATGGGGTGACCAACACTGCTTGTATGGCAAGAACCTAAGACTAGATGGATCAGAGGCCCAGAGGAAAACCACATACTACT
>CABHPR010145701.1:0-11793 GCA_902168415.1 Peromyscus melanophrys | reverse complement strand
GTGCCTTGCTCAGTAATCATCAGAGATGCTGCCCCCTAGAGGATGAGAATAAATACAGAGACACACAGTGAGATAATATGAAGAGAGGGAGAGATCTTGTAACACTCAGCTCTAAATGGGATGTCTCCATCAAATCCCTCCCCTCAGGGTTCAGGGAACATGCATAAGAAAAGGCAGAAAGAGTTTAAGAGTCAGAGGGGATGGACAGCACCAAGAAATCAAGGCCTTCTCAGCAGGGCTGGTGCACATATGGACTCACAGAAACTATGACAACAAGGAGTCTCACTGGAGAAACAAACCACTCTTAAGGGTAGACCCCATACCCAGAAGTACATGGCCAACACAAAGTGAACTCAAAGGCATCTTTAGAGGATGGTTTTGTCTCAATGTTAAGTCGGGTTTTTTTGTTTGTTTCTTTGTTTTGTTACATGTCCTTTGCATATATATTACAGCTTCCAGTTTAGGATTTTTATGGGATTCCTGTATGTGCAAACATATTTGTCTCTGTTTCATATTCCTATTTTTTTATTTATCTTATTTTATTTTACTAATATTGCTTAGATGTCTGCTTTCTAACAAGAAATGCAAAGGGGTGAATCTGGATAGGTAGGAAAGTAGGGAGGGACTGGGAAGAATAAGGGGTAGAGAGAAATGTAATAAGAATATATTGTATAAATAAAATCTATTTTCAATAAAAGAAATAAGGAATTTCTCTTGGATCAGACAAATAATTATGGGATACCTGGTACAGGGTATAATTAAACACCAAAGCAATGGTACCCCAGGGGACTTAGAAGCAGAATTCCTATTACAGCAGACTTAAGGCAGCTCCTCATGATGGGGCCATGCTGGTGTAAAACCCACTTGTATGGTCTTTCAACTTTCAATAAAACAAAACTTCCAGGATTTCTTTGAAGTTTCTTGATACTCATCATTTTTTTTGGAAATTAAATAATGTTTAGAATACTGATTTTCACAAAATCTCACTATAAGACTGACTCACCACTGAACATCCCCCTCATTTTAAGTTGGAGACACCACATTATGATAAATAGGAACAAATGTGCATACACACATGCATATGTGTGTGCACAAAGACAGGAACGTGAAAATAAGCAGAAATAAACACATTGATTTTTTTTCCTATCAGAATAATATCCTTGATAAGATTGATAGTAGAAATCATTCTCAGCCATTGGTTCGTAGTTCATGTCCTCATTGCATGAGCTGGCTGTTTGGATCCTGGGCCTTATACAGGGACACTTGGCTCAGCCTGGGAGGAGGGAACTGGACCTGCCTGGACTGAATCTACTAAGTTGAACTCAATCCTCAGAGGAGTCTTTGCCCTGGAGGAGATGGGAATGGGAGTGGGCTGGGGGGAAGGTGGGGGGCCCGGGAGGGGGAATCCATGGCTGATATGTAAAATTAAATTAAATTATAAAATAAAATTAAAGAAAAAGAAATAATTCGTTGGGCAGTGGTGGCACATGCCTTTAATCCCAGCACTAGGGAGGCAGAGGCAGGCGGATCTCTGTGAGTTCAAGGCCAGCCTGGGCTACCAAGTGAGTTCCAGGGAAGTCGCAAAGCTACACAGAGAAACCCTGTCTCGAAAAACCAAAAAAAAAAAAAAAAAGAAAAGAAAAGAAATAATTCTCAAGGAGTTTGGTTAGGTTTTGCCAAGTGTCCAAGCTTCCTGTTTTATAGAAACACATTTCAAATCAACTTCTTACTCGTTTTCTTTAATGAAATATTAATAATACTATACTTGATTATATTTGTTGTTTTAGGGAAGGTCTATTAAGAAATAGACTCTTAAATCTTAACTCTGTGAAATAATAGAAATTAAGTCTGTACTATTATTGTGCGCAGGTGGCTAGAGACAAAGGAATTTTCTATGATGTCGTAAAAGAACTTTATCTGCTACAGGCTTATGATTTTCCATATACAGAGTCTCTCAGTACTGCATGGTTAATAAGCAAGTGACAGTGTAAGAATGTAGTTAGGGGTATGAAACAGTGGCAATGTCTTAGATGAAGCTCCAATTGCACCTTACTATAAGGAGGAGAGTGTGAATGACCAAATCATCACACCACAGGGCTCTAGATTATGTTGACTATTATAATTTCCGATGCTTTTATTTTTTATTAGTTCATATAAGATTGGCTGTTATCAATCAATTAATTCAGATATTTCAGGAATAAAATTATACCATTACTTTAATTTTTATTTGTTCTTTGAGAATTTCATATGTAAAGGCACTGTACATTGATCGTATCATCTCCAAGGCCCCAACTCTTTATAGACTTGAAAGTTGTTATCATATAAGGTCACTTATCTCATGTATCCCTTATGGGTATGAAATGAGATTAGATGATTGAAGGAGAAAAATATGATTTGAGGGCTGACTGAAATTTAATAGACTATGGAGATCTCTTGGACATCATCACATTGACATGTCTAATGAATAAAATGAAAGAAGAAAAACATTTCATGTTCTGGTCTCATCTTGATATATGGATGCTTTGGAATGTGGCCTTTTTCATCAGCATATTATGTTTTTTCTTTCACCCATTTCTATGTATGTTACACACGATGCAGCAGAAGGTAAGAAACTAATAATTTGCTTCCAAAATACGTTAAAATTAAAACATACTTAAACAATCTCAAATGCTGCCTAAAAATGTAAACATCACGTGCAAGATTAAATGCATAACTTTTATTTATTGCCTTATTAATTTCTGTAGGATTTTGAAGTTGATATAGTATGATTTATCAGTTATAATTTCTTGCTGTTTATTTTTCTTGATATAATTATCTTTGATCTGAATCATGACTTTATTAATGAATAAATTTACTATTTTTAATAGAAAACTTTATATTTAATGCACTGAAGTCTGCAGTCTTTCTTCCAAAGTTAGTTCTTCAAATAAGTATATATAGATTTATTATTCTACAATTATATTGTTAACATTCTTCTTCTCTAAACTAAAGTTTCATAGACATTCATGTGACCTTTATAATACATTATTTATTACCTTCATCTTTTTAAAATTGTGTTTATTTAGGTCTTTATCAATCTAGTTCATGAAATATCCATTTTGTAAATCTGGAGAAAAAATGAGTCCAGATCACTTACCAGGTAAATGAGATAAAATATAGTTTAAATAAAATATTATTACATGTGGTATTTATTTTCTCTATCTCCTAATTTTTTCTCCTCCTTTTTAAAGCATATCTTCTTCTTTCTTAGCAGCTTTTTATAACCTGATATTCAAACCAAGTAGGTAGGTGATAGATTCTGCATGTGAAAATACTTCTATAAATTTACTTTATGCCACATTCCTTCAATGTCTATCTTATTATTTTCATCAAAAAATGTGCCAATAGTTTTCATAAAACTAAGTCAGTCCTACTGGGATGCTGGCACTGTGCACAGGTTTTCTTCAAAGATTGTCAAACTTCTCTGCAGTATTCCCAACTGTGACACACTTATCAGGGAAGTTTTCTTATAAGATATTTTAGTTGGCATCTACTATTTAAGTTCAAGAATTTATTTTTTGATACCGCAGTGAAAAAATGCAATCCAACAAGGAAGAAGAAATGTTCTACAACATCCTGAGGACCAGATTCCTTTATGTAGCTACCTAGTATCTGCTTCTTCCAAAGATATCACTTGTGTTATTATGAAGAAAATTGCAAGCTAGAAACTGATCATATACTGGTTATGTTGCTATTACTCCCACATCCCCCAACTCCATGTTTTCACACTAATCCAGCTACTTTTTAAAACTGAAGTTAATTTTTTACTATCACTGTTGTTGTAGTTTGAAAAACAAAATGGCTCCATGTACCCATAGGGACTGGCACTATTGGGAGGTGTGGCCTTGTTGGAGTATGTGTGGCCTTTCCAGAGGAAGCATGTCACTGGTGACTAGGTCTGAGGTCTCGGAAGCTCAAGCCTGGCTTAGTGGCAATCTCTTCCTGCTGCCTGTAGATTCAGATTTAGAAATCTAGACTCCTTCTTCAGCACCATGTCTGCCTGCATACCATCATGCTTCCCACCATGATGACAAACTAAACTTCTGAAAATGTAAGCCAGTACCAATTAAATGTTTTCCTTTAGAACAGTTGTGATTAGGGTGTCTCTTCACAGGAATAAAAACTCTAACTAAAACAGTAGTTGTTACCAGGAGTTGGGTATTGATGTGACAGTGCTTTCGTTTAGAGGAATGTGGACTTTGGGACTTTGGATTAGCAAAACAGTTGAGTGCTTTAAGTGGGGCTTAATGACCATCCTAGTAGGAATATGGAAGTTGTTCTGAGAATGATTTGAACTGTGAGGGCCTGCTCAAGAGGTTTCAGAGGAGAAGAATGTTAATATGTGGTCTAGAAATTGTCCCTGTGATATTTTGATGAAGAATTTGGTTGTTTTGAGTAGGACAGGCCCAAAGGGTGGAGGAAATTGGCTCAAACCAGTTGCCATGACATGCGCTTAACGTACTTCCTTATGAGCCAACTTGGAGTCTGCCTGAGGGCCTAGCAACATGCTTAGCCAATGAAGGGTGACCATGTAATGTCACCAGATCAGGATACAACCTGGTGGCTGGGAGCAGGGTATATAAGGCTTTCCCCATTAGTTACTCAATAAACAAGTCTGCTGTTTGCCTTTAACCTGACTGTATACCGGGGTCTGTATCTTTGACTCCATACCTTCTCACCCCCATCTGCTGAGGGAGTCATTAGGACCCAGACCAATATGTGGTCTAGAAACTGTACCTGTGATATTTTGGTGAAGAATTTGGCTGTTTTCTGCCCTTGTCAAAAAAAAAAAAAAATAATCTGCCTGAGGCTAAATTGAATAGTTTTGGATTAGTTACATTGGCAAAGGAAATTTCAAAATAGCATAGAGCAAGCTGAACAAGGAAAAATACAAAATGTACAGTTCAAAGAGAAAAGGAATACTGGAAAGTGGAATGAAGTTAAATCCTGTGTTCCATGAGATGAACGGATATATGAAAAGACTGATGTTAAATGGAATAAAGGGAATAGTGACCTCAGTGCAAGACCCCACCCAGTTAAGTTTCCAACTTGTGAAAAGGAATAAAAGAAAAGCTGAGAGTTGGGTATAAATGTACATGCCTTTAATACCAGTATTCAGAGGCAGAGGCAGGCAGATCTCTGAGATCAAGGCCAACCTGATCTATAGAGCAAATTCCAGGACAGCCAAGCTCAGGCAGTAAGCCATTGAAAATAGGAAGCTAATGAAGATATAATTGAATGAGGGGGCCATGTTCAAGCCTTAGAAAGCAGCAGAATTTGAGTTTCAATCAAATAGCTCTGGCTTTAGAATTAAGGATAAGAGAAAAGGGTTATGGAATCTTCCTCTGTGACTAAGGAAAGCCATTGAGGCCAAGGTATGTGTCAGGGGTGTCGCTGAATGGGGGCAAAACTGGACATTATGAACTGTGAAGGTGAAGCCTGAATTGCCTTGGAGACCCCAAGATTTTGGAGATGACAGAGCCCTGGGATATCTACCAAGGAAAACTGCTAAAAGAGAGTGGAACCATCCCAAAAGAAAGAAGTATGCTATAGTCAAGAAAGCTGAAGGGAGTTGGAGATCTGATGAGATGCAGTTTGGAGTTTACCCAGCTGTTTTTTTGTTTGTTTGTTTGTTTGTTTGTTTTTATCTTTCTTTGGTCCAGTACTTATTTCCTCACTATCCTTCCTTTCCTCCATTTTGGAATGTTAACCTTTATCCTGTGCCATTATATGTTGGAAGTATATGATCTGCTTTTACATTTTTATTTTACAAGGGGATTAAAATTAAGAGATTACATAAGCCTCAGAAGAGACTTTGGACTTTTAGACTGGTATAGACTATGGGGACTTTTGAAGTTGAATTAAATGCTTTTTGCATTATGATATAGTTATAGGCCTATAGGGTCAGGGAGTGGAATGTGTTAGTTTGAATAAAAATGATCTCATGTGCTCAAAGGGACTGGCATTATTGAGAGAGATGGCCTTGTAGGAGGAAGTATGTCAGGAGAGGCAGGCTTTGAGGTCTTAGAAGCTCAAGCCAGGTCTACAATGTATCTGGTCTCTGCAGACCCAGATATATAATTCTTAGCTCCTTCTCCAGCACCATGTTTGCCTACATGCTGCCATGCTTCTTGCCATGATGATAATGTACTAAAACTCTGAAACTGTAAGTGAGCTACCCCAATTAAATATTTTCCTTTATGAATTTCCATGGTCAGCAATAGAAACCCTAACTAAAACAACTACCACTGTCATTTTCCTGACCTGTCTTGCCACCATCTGGTTTACCAAGCTTTACTCAAATAGTTCTCAAAACAAATGTGCATGATATACATTAAGATTATAATAGAAATGATCACATGAGAATATGAAAATCCACAGGAAAAATTAAATATCTTATGAGTGGAAGATATACGATGACACACAACCTCTAATCGATACTCTGGTGCTTCTGCTTAGAGGAGCTGGAGTTGTCCTGTGGAAAGACTAGGCAGTTGCACTCTACCCACTTTGAAATTAATTAGTAGATAGAGAAGACCAGTAAGGAATGATACCATATATTTTTAAAATTTTTAGATATTTTATTTTTAATTAGATGTATATGTTTGTGT
The DNA here is from genome assembly GCA_902168415.1 of Peromyscus melanophrys. NCBI lineage: Eukaryota > Metazoa > Chordata > Mammalia > Rodentia > Cricetidae > Peromyscus > Peromyscus melanophrys. The sequence goes on along the minus strand of CABHPR010145701.1, from coordinate 5,143 downwards.
CTGTGTGTTGTTTGGTATGTGCTTGTGAACTCAGGTGTCTGAGGAGGCCAGAAGAGGACATCAACTTCCCTGGATCTGGAGTTACAGGTAATGAATTCTCAAGGGTGCTAAGAATGAAACTTGGTACTTCTGCAAGAACAGCAATTTCTCTTAACCACTAAGGCATCATTCTAGTCCATCACATCTTTTAAAACTAGGTGCATATGTATAATCTAGTTGATTCTCAGACAAGAATATCCTCATCTGTTGCCCAAGGTAATTTAATTTAACTTTTCCAGGCCTTTCTATGAAGGGACTATACTGGGTGCTCAGCCTTCCTCAGGGTGAGCACAAAAACCATGTTCTGGGTTGACATCGTTAACAAGAACAGTTAGCCAGAAGCAGAACTATAGAAGCTAAATAGCAAGGCCTTTGTTTTTTTATTTTTTTTATTTTTTTTATAAGAAGCAAAATGATATTAAAGACTATCCTATAATTTTAATTCATTCATAAGCTTAAAATACAAAGAAATAGAGACAGTGATTTTGTATCTATCCCATGCTCCAATTTGTTCATCATTGTTAGATATTCATTTAGATTTGCTGAAATGCTTCCCTTTAGACTTTTAAGTACAAAAATAACTGGTTGTGAATATGTATATGCTAAGTTTAAAATAGAGTGTCTGATTGAGAGACATTTATTAGAAAAACATAATTTTCTATCAAATCCAACATATATTGAAGAAAAATACATTGTGGGTAAACTAATATAATGAGAGAGGAAGGAAGGAAGGAAGGAAGAAAGGAAGGAAGGAAGGAAGGAAGGAAGGAAGGAAGGAAGGAAGGAAGGAAGGAAGGAAGGACAAAGCGAGGAAGAAAATTAATTTTAAAAGTAATAAATAAAATTCTGGTAGGGGAAGGGAGAAGAACTAGTTACCAAAAACTGGTTAAAGGATATGTCCCTTGAGAAATCACAAAATTGAAGGAGTAATTGTTTTCCTCTTTTCTTTAAGAGTTTTTGAGATTTTTTGTTGTATTAGCATTTTCAAATACACAGGATATATATAAACACTCTTCTAAATCTCTTATATTCCTATCTTGATTCAGGCTTGTCAAAGCATGCCCTGGTTGCTTAGCGTTCACAAAACAAAACAAATGAAAACCCATTAATGTGGGAAAGAAATTTGTATGGAAGAGAGAGGGTTCACAAGGATGTGCGGAAGATAGGAGGGGATGAGGTATGAGAATAATTAGAATGCTTTGTCTACATATTGGTGAAATTAAGGCCACTCCACGCAGTTAATAGGAGATTTATTTAATGGCGTAACTTACAAATGAAGGGATATGTAGGTGGCAGGTTCTGTAAAAGACGCCGCAGCACAGTCCAGCAGTGTTCTCTAGAGAACTCTCCTCGGTCTACCTCTAGCGTCCACGGTCCAAGCACAGAGTGAGAGCAAGCTGGCCCATCGGGTCTCCAGGGTCCTCCATTGGCCCCGCCTTGTAGGCGTGACAGTTGCCGAAGCCTCAACTGGGGTTGGAACTTCCAGATCAAAGCGGGAATGGCTACCCACTACACTACATTTATGGAATTGTCAAAGAACTGACTTAAATGTGTGTGTGTGTGTGTGTGTGTGTGTGTGTGTGTGTGTGTGTGTGTGTCTTTTCTTTTTTAAAATTTATTTATTTATTTTACACTCCGACCTCAGTTTCCCCTCCCTCCTGTCTTCCCAGTCCATCCCCACCCACATCCACTACTCCTCCATTTCTCTTCAGAAAAGGGCAGGCCTCCCATGGATATCAGCAAAACATGGCATATCAAGTTGCAGTAAGAATAAGCACTTCTCCTTGTATTAAGGCTGGGCAATATGAGAAACAGAGTCCTAGAAGTCAGTAAAAGAGTCAAAGACAGCCCTGCTTCAACTCTTAGTTCCACAAAAAGACCAAGCTACTCAACTGTCACATATATGCAGAGGGCCTAGGTCAGTCCCATGCAAGCTCCCTGCTTGTCGGTTCAGTCTCTGTGAGCTCCTGTTGCCCGGGTTAGTTGATTCTGTGGGGTTATACTGGGTGATGACCTTGACCCCTCTGGCTCCTTCAACCCTTCCTCCCTCTCTTCAGCAGGATTTCGTGAGCTTAGCCTAATGTTTGGCTGTGGGTACAAAGGCATTTCATCTTTACTTCGTGCGTTTTTGTTGCATAGCATTCCCTGCTTTAGCGTTTAGTAGTTTCAAATGTCTTTTTATTAGCTGTGGTGGGAGTTGTTTAACAGTAACATCATACCAACTACCCCCACTGTTTCATTTTTAGAGGAAAAAAAGAGAGCTGAATTCTTGGAGCTGTATTTCCTCCTCTCTGTCTCTGTCTCTGTCTCTCTGTCTCTCTCTGTCTCTGTCTCTCTCTGTCTCTCTCTGTCTCTCTCTCTCTCTCTCACACACACACACACACACACACACACACACGCACGCACACACAAATGCAACAGTATAGAAAAGGGTAATAAAAGATAGAGAAACACATCTTCAGTAAAGCAGGGAGCAAGCAAGAAATTTCATCCCTCACGTTTGTTACAGATGTACAAAGGAGGCACTTAATTTGTGGCCTCAATGTTTTGATCTGATTGTTCCTTGTGTTTGCATCTCCAGCAAGTCAGGCTCTCATTGCCCCACTCACTAACCTCAGAGTAACCGCACTGTCACAGGACCCTGCACAGTCAGCAGAACACAAAACACATGCAATGCATTCTGTCTTGAAGGCTAGCAGCAAATGCAACGCTCTTGAGGAAAATGATGATACCATACTCCGGGAATCATTTTCTCACTAACATGCCATATTCATCAGCTTAAAGCACATCCATTCATACCTTGGAGGGATTACTCATCACTTGGGACTTCACTGTACCAATATTCATTGTAAAGCTTAGTCTTTGCTGATTTGTATCACATGGGACTCACGAATGTGTGTGAGTGAACACACACATCAAATATGCATAGCTGAGAGGGTTGTATTGATAACTGAAACATGAAGATAAACTCTGATGTCATCTTTCTTTCTAATAATAAAAATAATGATAATTTTATTGAATAGTTTTTGAATGACAGGCTGTGAAGCTCCTTGCAATTGGATTTTTTTAAAAAATTTTATTACTTTTTATCTTCCCTGATTACCTGGTCCAGTTCTCTGTACCTCTCTCAACTCAATCTTTGGTGCTGATTCCGACTTATTTGGAGAAAGAAAATGAAACAGCACTACGACATTATATAGCTAATTATCCATTAAGTAGATGCTCTATAATAAAAAAATAAGTTCCTTGAAATATTCATCTGTGCTTTTTCACTTTTTAATTAACTTTTTAATTATTTTAATTTTTTATCTTGTTTTCATGATCTCCTTTTAAAATTACTTTTTAAGTTAGCATTCGAAGTAGTGGCGTTTCCATACTTACATGCCTTTTATTTTATTTTAATCATTTCCCCCCCCCTGCTGCCTTTCCCTCTACCCTGTGCCCTCCTCTTATCTTTCTTTTTAGGTCAGTCACGGTATCGTCCTTTTGACCTGAATTATATAGAAATATATGCGCATACACTGATGGGGTTACATATGCTTATCACATTGATATGACTGGTCTCTAAAATACACGTGAATACATAGTGTTATCACATCGAGTACAATATATTCTCATATCTGGAAAATGCATTACTATGCAAAAGTATAGACAATATTCCAAACTATACAAATTTCCCCAAAATACAGCTCTCTAACACCAATGACAGTCCTTTTAAAGACTGCTGAGAATGTTCATAAAACCTACATTCCTCTCTGTTTCCTCCATCTCTTTATCCTAAAGGTCCTATGCCATAAATTGAATACATAATAGTGAGTTATATTGATGGGGTTCTGTCTCTGTGCAGCTCACTGCTAATGAGGTTTATTTACTGAGAAGTATCTACATAGTTTTATATAAGGATGCTATGAAGCTAATTCAATTTTGAGCCAAACCAATTCATAAAGAGCAGACAAGACAAGGCTAAGAGGAATGCCTCTAACGTCCTTCCAACGGCTTTGATGGCATAAACACTTTAGGGCTAACACAGTCAGAGAAATAACATCCTAGACTACACTTACTGCAGTTCTGGAAGTCAGAATGATTCAGTTTCCTGTCTATCAAGATAAGTCACACTCTATTTGTTGTTCTCATGTATGCCATGATGGGAACAACTGTTTTAAAGTTATCATCGAGAAAGGTGAAAAGTTGGAGAAGGTGGATTTATTACTTGCCTTGTTTAATCTGCAATTTACAGAAATTTTAATAATCCTGGAACAATAACTATGTTGTTTAGAAGAAGAATTTTAAAAATATTTTATATGTATATATGCATGTGTATTTGTATGTATGCATGCATGCGTGCTTGCATTTTAAGAAAGGCTTCATTTTGTATTTGTACACTTGCATTGAATTTACTGTGTAGTCTAAGCTGGCTTCAGATTCATAGTAACCCTCCTGCCTTAACCACTTAATTATTAGGATTTCAAGATAGGAAGGGTTTCTTGAATGCTTTCTGATCAAACATGAAAAAGAAGGATAAGGACAGATGAGTGCTCATACACAGACAGCTGGTAACCAGTGGGGATTCTAGCTTCAAGCCTATCTACTCAACTCTGTAGATCAATAACCATATACAAGACCTACAGGAGCTTTCAAACTTGGTACTAGACCAACCATGAAAGATCTCCAAGATATAATAGTGAACTTCATAAAAAAGTCTTTTAAATCTGGCCCATCTGAGATAGATGCACATGGATACAGCATCTAAGCTATTTACACAGAGTCGACAAAATAATGATCCAGTTTATGTTGTTGGTTTAAGTTAGGTAAAGATAATTTCTCATCACTGTAGTAGTTTCGTTTTTGTAAATAGTCAAGTTTTTATGAAACATTCACTTGATGACATACAAAATGTCTAATACGCATGATATGGTTTGGATATGGTGTACTCTACCCTACTGAATACATTTATAGAAGACTTAGTCCCCATTACAATAATCAGAGGTGAGCCTTTGTGGAAGGGATTGGATCATGAGTGTCCTGACCTAATCAACAGACCAGTCCTTTGATGGTATTACTAGGCAGTGACAGTATCTAGGAGATAGTCCTAATTGGAAGGAAA